>WNWK01017654.1:0-10000 GCA_009830355.1 Cherax destructor
GGAGATCTAAGGAAGATCTAAGGGAAGATCTAAGGGGAGATCTAAGGGAAGATCTAAGGGAAGATGTAAGGGAGATCTAAGGGAAGGTTACATACCAATGTTTGGTGTCAATTAACCGTCTTCCACGTCTACCAGCTCTTCATGTTTCATTTAGCCACATTTGTTTAAAAACCCAAATCCTTCTGAAATCCTGTAAATCTCCGCTCCTTAAGTAATACCAGATTAAATCTCTTTTCTTCTCTCTTCTCCTCTCTCTCTCTCTCTCTCTCTCTCTCTCTCTCTTCTCTCTCTCTCTCTCTCTCTCTTCCCCCTTCTTCTCTCTCTCCAGGGAATTTATTTCGTTAAATGGCGTTAGATTTGTTTCCCTCTGATGTTCCATCTTCCGTTGATGTTCGTCTTTTACGTCAATCACGAACGAGAATTTAATAGCATATTGAAAACGAAGTACGGAAAGGATGTAAAGCGCTAATCCTTTTCTGACGAGAATTAAAAGATAGTGAAACTGGCTCTGATTTCCTCCTGCACAAACATGTTAGGGACACTACCGAGAGAGAGAGAGAGAGAAGAGAGAAGAGAGGGGGTGGGAGAACCAGCAAGGCTGGACCTCGTATTCATCTTGAGTATTTCAGACATTGGGAATATCACATACGAAAGGCCCCTCAGAGCTAGTTTGATTTATGCTACTAGTACTACTACTATTATTACCATCACTATTACTTCTACCACTATTTTTGCTATACCCTGGGTAGCAGCTCACTGTCATTTCACACCCCTAAGGCAGTTCCAACATTATCGTCTAGAATGCGTTGACTAGAACCACGCACTGAATGACAGATGGGCCCCTCTTATACAGCAGGTTAGGTTCTGGGCTACTGCTATAAAGCTAAAATTGCTGTAAAGTGAAACATATCCTATAGCTATAGCTGGGCCTCAAAAACGCATACACACATTACTTAAATTAAAATATTTTCGTCCTTAGCTTATACTGAGTGGTGAATAAATTTATTGTAGAAAGTCTAAATAAAGGAAGAATGGTTATAATTGAAAACCGCTGCATTAACATAACGCCGTAAAGCGAAGCGCTGTAAAGAGGGGCCCTCCTGTATGTTTAGTTAAATCCTTTCTGGGCAAACTGCTTGTCCAGCTGGTTATAATATCTGTATCGCTTGTTGGTACTTACATAGGCTGAGATTGTTGGATTCAAATGCCATATTTCACTCCAGTTTCTCCAGGTCTGTGAATACAGTGAGTGGGATATTACATCAGTGAGGGGTATACTACATCAGTGAGTTTGGGATACTACATCAGTGAGTGGGATACCACATCAGTTAGTGGATACTACATCAATGAAAGGGAAACCAAATCATTGAGAGGGATACTACATCATTGAGAGGGGTACTGATTCAATGAGAGGGTACTACATCAATAAGAAGATATACCAGTGAGAAGAGTACTACACCAATGAGAAGAGTACTACATCAATGAGAGGGTACTACATCAATGAAAAGGGGTACCACATCAATGAGAAGGGTACAACATCAATGAGAGGAGTACTACACCAATGAGAAGAGTTCTACATCAATGAGAAGGGTACCACATCAATGAGAAGGGTACAACATCAATGAGAGGAGTACTACACCAATGAGAAGAGTACTACATCAATGAGAGGGTACTACATCAATGAGAAGGGTACCACATCAATGATAGGAGTACTACACCAATTGAAAGTACTACATCAATGAGAGGGTACTACATCAATGAGAAGGGTACCACATCAAGGAGACGAGTACTACACCAATTAGAAGAGTACTACATCAATGAGAGGGTACTACATCAATGAAGGGTACTACCCTACTGAGCGAGGTAGTACACCTGAATATCATGTGTTTAGAGTGACAACGATGACTGGCACGGACGTACGTGGTGACATGCATGTCCTAGCTAGGAACCACTTCTCACTCTCAATATTTCGGTCGGTAACACTTTGGACACACTGCCCGAAGAAAACCGCATGAAGAGAGAGAGAGAGAGATAGAGATAGGGGAGAAGGGGAGAGAGAGAGAAGAGAAAGAGAAGAAAGAGAGAGAGAGAGAGAGAGAGAGAGAGAGAGAGAGAGAGAGAGAGAGAGAGAGAGAGAGAGAAGGAGCGAAAGAGACTGTATCTTAGTCTTCTTGTGAGATATTCTTCACTGCTAAATAAGGTCTCGTAGATAGATCGAAATATGCAGGCTCTTTCTACACGGTGCTCACCAAGATGCGTGTGCAGGGATCGAGTCTTAGCTCCTGGTCCCGCCTCTTAAGCCACAGTCGCTGGCATTTCTGGTTCCTGGCCACTTGAGCCCTATCATTCCTACTCTTGAAGCTGTGTATTCAATTTGCATCTACCACTTGGTCATAGAGCTTGTTATCTTTATTTACCACCCTGAGACTGAAAAAGTATTTCCTAGAAACCCGGTGCTCCAGCTGTGTCTTTAGTGTCTATCTATGACTCCTCGCCCCTATGCCTCTCTTTTGAAAAAGACTGTTCCTCTCTGCATTGTCAAAGCCTTTGAGAATATTGTATGTCGTAATCGTGTCTCCCCGAATCCTTTCTTCTTCTAAAGTCGTCAAGCTCATTGGATGGTAAACCAGGCTTTCCTCAGTTCATCAATAAGTAGTAGTGGCGGGATCCATACATAGCTTTAAGAAGAGGTACGATAAGACTCTTGAAGCCGGGAGAGAGTGGATGTAATAGAGACCAGCGAAGAGGCGGAGCCAGGAGCTGTGACTCAACCTCTGCAACCATGTATGAGTAAACACACACACAAACACACACACACACATACACACACACACACGCGTGCACACACACACACAGAAACAGTGCGAAACTGGATCCTGCAAGAGAAACCACGGCTGAAGGAATCGTCATCATACAGAAGGGTGTTCCTAGACCGGGACAGAACAAAAACAGAACGACAGCAGCTGAGGGAGTGGAGGCAAAAGCGAAAAGAGCTGGGAAGAGAGAGAGACAGACAGAATCAGCAGAAACCAACCAGAACAGGGAAGAGCAACAAGAGCGAGCACACACAAACCCACCCCCAGAACCCCAAAACCAAACACGTTATCCCAACACAGACCACAATCCACACTTACATCCTCCACCCCTAAATATGCTGTAGAATCCCCCAACACACCGCCAGGGCCCCCACCCCCACAGACCCCCCAAAACACAGTGTTGGAGAGGAAACTAAATGTATGGTACACGAACGAAGATGGAATAACGAATAAGTGGGAGGAGTGGCATGAAAGATTCAAAGAGGCCTCACCGGACATCATAGCCCTCACTGAAACAAAGCTCACAGGGATGATAACAGATGCCATCTTTCCAATGGGATACCAGATCCTGAGGAAAGACAGAGGGAACAGAAAGGGTGGAGGAGTGGCACTGCTGATCAAAAACAGAGGGGATTTTGATGAGCTGGAGAGAGGGGACAGAGGAGAAGCAGGATATACCTTTGATATACCTTTGAAGAGTTTCGAGAGTATCTACTCTCTGAGCCCGGCCATGGGCCAGGCTCGTCTGGTGCTTGCCTGGTCAACCAGGCTGTTGCTGCTGGAGGCCCGCTGCCCCACATATCCATCACAGCCTGGTTGATCTGGCACCTGGTGAAGATATTTGTCCAGTTTCCTCTTGAAGGCTTCTACACTGGTTCCAGGAGATTGTATAATAGGAACACTTCAGTCTGGAGGTCCAAAGGTGATAATTGCAGTGATGTATAACCCACCACAGAACAGCAGGAGGCCAAGGCAAGAGTATGATGAGAGTAATAGAGCGATGGTTGACACACTGGCCGAAGTGGCCAGAAGGGCTCATGCAAGCAGGGCGAAGCTACTGATCATGGGTGACTTCAACCATGAGGAAATCGATTGGGAGAACTTAGAACCACATGGGGGCCAAGAAACATGGAGGGCTAAAATGATGGAGGTGGTACTGGAAAATCTCATGTACCAACATGTAAGGGACACTACCAGAGAGAGGAGAGGACGAACCAGCGAGACTGGACCTAGTATTCACCCTGAGTAGCGCAGATATTGAGGACATCACACATGAAAGCCACCTTGGGGCCAGTGATCATATGGTTCTAAGCTTCGACTACATAGTAGAGTTACAAGTGGAGGGGGAAGCAGGAAGGGCTGCACGAATGAAGCCAAACTACAAGAAAGGTGACTACGTGGGCATGAAGAACTTCCTGCACGGAGTTCAGTGGGACAGAGAGCTGGCAGGGAAGTCGGTAAACGAGATGATGGAATATATGACAACAATTTGCAAGGAAGCTGAGGAGAGGTTTATACCCAAGGGTAACAGGAAAAGCGAAAAAGCCAGGATGAGCCCATGGTTCACCCAAAGTTGCAGGGAAGCCAAAACCAAGTCTGCTAGGGAATGGAAGAAGTATAGAAGGCAAAGGACCCAGGAGAATAAGGAGAGCAGTCGTAGAGCCAGAAATGAATATGCACAGGTAAGAAGGGAGGCCCAAAGACAATACGAGAATGACATAGCTGCGAAAGCAAAATTTGACCCAAAGCTGATGTACAGCCACATCAGGAGGAGAACAACACTCAAGGACCAGGTGATCAGGCTGAGGAAGGAAGGAGGGGAGGTCACAAGAAATGACCACGAAGTGTGTGAGGAGCTCAACATGAGATTCAAAGAGGTGTTCACAGAGGAAATAGAAGGGCCTCCAGAAAGGAGGAGAAGTAGGGTACACCATCAGGTGCTAGACACAATACACACAACTGAGGAGGAAGTGAAGAGGCTACTAAGCGAGCTAGATACCTCAAAGGCGATGGGGCCGGATAACATTTCTCCATGGGTCCTGAGAGAGGGAGCAGAGGAGCTATGTGTACCACTAACAACAATCTTCAACACGTCTATCGAAACAGGGCAACTACCTGAGGTATGGAAGACATCAAATGTAGTTCCAATTTTTAAAAAAGGAGACAGGAACGTAGCACTAAACTATAGACCAGTGTCACTGACATGTATAGTATGCAAGGTCATGGAGAAGATTATCAGGAGAAGAGTGGTGGAGCACCTAGAAAGGAATGAGCTTATCAACGACGGCCAACACGGTTTCAGGGACGGGAAATCCTGTGTCACAAACCTACTGGAGTTCTATGACAGGGTGACAGCAGTAAGACAAGAGAGAGAGAGGGGTGGGTAGATTGCATATTCTTGGACTGTAAGAAGGCGTTTGACACAGTCCCACACAAGAGATTAGTGCAGAAGCTGGAGGACCAGGCAGGGATAACAGGGAAGGCACTACAATGGATCAGGGAATACCTGTCAAGAAGAGAGCAGCGAATCATGGTCCATGGCGAGGTGTCAGAGTGGGCGCCGGTGACGAGTGGGGTTCCACAGGGGTCAGTCCTAGGACCGGTGCTGTTTCTGGTATTTGTGAATGACATGACGGAAGGAATAGACTCCGAAGTGTCCCTGTTTGCAGATGATGTGAAGTTGATGAGAAGAATTCAATCGGACGAGGAAAAGGCAGAACTACAAAGGGATCTGGACAGGCTGCAAGCCTGGTCCAGCAATTGGCTCCTGGAGTTCAACCCCACCAAGTGAAAAGTCATGAAGATTGGGGAAGGGCAAAGAAGACCGCAGACGGAGTACAGTCTAAGGGGCCAGAGACTAAAAACCTCAATCAATTGAAAAGATCTTGGGGTGAGTATAACACCAGGCACATCTCCTGAGGCACACATCAACCAAATAACAGCTGCAGCATACGGGTGCCTAGCAAACCTAAGAACATCTTTCCGACATCTTAATACGGAATCGTTCAGGACCCTGTACACTGTGTACGTTAGGCCCATATTGGAGTATGCAACACCAGTTTGGAACCCACACCTAATCAAGCACGTAAAGAAGCTAGAGAAAGTGCAAAGGTTTGCAACAAGACTAGTCCCGGAGCTAAGGGGTGTGTCCTACGAGGAGAGGTTAAGGAAAATCGACCTGACGACACTGGAGGACAGGCGAGATGGGGAGGACATGATAACGACATATAAAATACCGCAAGGAATTGACAAAGTGGACAGAGACAGAATGTTCCAGAGATGGGTCACAGCAACACCAGACAACATTTCTCCGTGGGTCCTTAGAGAGGGAGCAGAGATGTTGTGTGTGCCACTAACAAAAATCTTCAACACATCCATTGAAACTGGGCAACTACCTGAAGCGTGGAAGAAGGCAAATGTAGTCCCAATTTTTAAGAAAAGAGACAGACACGAGGCATTAAACTACAGACCTGTGTCACTGACGTGTATAGTATGCAAAGTCATGGAGAAGATCATCAGGAGGAGAGTGGTGGAGCACCTAGAAAGACACAAGCTTATAAACGACAACCAGCACGGTTTCATGGAAGGAAAATCCTGTGTCACAAACCTACTGGAGTTTTATGACAGGGTAACAGAAGTAAGACACGAGAGAGAGGGGTGGATAGACTGCATTTTCTTGGACTGCAAGAAGGCGTTCGACACAGTTCCTCACAAGAGGTTAATGCAAAGGTAGAGGATCAGGCACATGTAACAGGAAAGGCACTGCAATGGATCAGAGAATATCTGACAGGGAGGCAACAACGAGTTATGGTACGTGACGAGGTGTCAGGGTGGGCACCTGTGACGAGTGGGGTTCCACAAGGGTCAGTCCTAGGACCTGTACTGTTTTTGGTATATGTGAATGACATAACGGAAGGGATAGACTCAGAAGTGTCCCTGTTTGCAGATGATGTGAAGTTAATGAGAAGAATTAAATCAGTCGAGGGTCAGGCAGGACTACAAAGAGACCTGGACAGGCTACAAGCCTGGTCCAGTAACTGGCTCCTTGAATTTAACCCTGCCAAATGTAAAGTCATGAAGATCGGGGAAGGGCAAAGAAGACCGCAAACCTCACTCAAGGAAAAAGATCTTGGGGTGAGTATAATACCGAGTACATCTCCTGATGCACACATCAATCAGAAATTAGAGAAAGTGCAAAGGTTTGCAACAAGACTAGTCCCAGAGCTAAGGGGATTGTCCTACGAAGAAAGGTTAAGGGAAATCGGCCTGACAACACTAGAGGACAGGAGGGTTAGGGGAGACATGATAACGACATATAAAATACTGCGAGGAATAGATAAGGTGGACAGAGACAAGATGCTCCAGAGAGGGGACACAGAAACAAGGGGTCACAATTGGAAGTTGAAGACTCCTATGAGTCAAAGGAATGTTAGGAAGTATTTCTTCAGTCATAGAGTTGGCAGGAAGTGGAATAGCCTAGAAAACGACGTAGTGGAGGCAGGAACTATACATAGTTTTAAGACGAGGTTTGATAAAGCTCATGGAGCAGGGAGAGAGAGGACCTAGTTGCAATCAGTGAAGAGGCGGGGCCAGGAGCTATGACTAGACCCCTGCAACCACAACTAGGTGAGTTTTAAAAAAGTTTGCAACAAGGTTAGTTCCAGAGCTAAGGGGAATGTCCTACGACGAAAGGTTAAGGGAAATCGGCCTGACAACACTGGAGGACAGGAGGGTTAGAGGAGACATGATAACGACATACAAAATACTGCGTGGAATTGACAATGTAGATAGTGACAGGATGTTCCAGGGAGGGGACACGGAAACAAGGGGACACAATTGGAAGCTGAAGACTCAGATGAGTCAAAGGGATGTTAGGAAGTATTTCTTCAGCCACAGAGTAGTCAGGAAGTGGAATAGTCTAGCAAGTGATGTAGTGGAGGCATTAACCATACATAGCTTTAAGTCGAGGTATGATAAAGCTCATGGAGCAGGGAGAGAAGGGACCCAGTAGCGATCAGTGAAGAGGCGGGGCCAGGAGCTGAGTCTCGACCCCTGTAACCACAATTAGGTGAGTACAATTTGGTGAGTACACACACAGACAAACGCGTGCACACACACACTTCAAGCCTCACAGAATTAGAAAGATAACTGGCCTTGACTATTGTTATCATCAAGTGATGGTGGTGGACGAGAGAGAGAGAGAGAGAGAGAGAGAGAGAGAGAGAGAGAGAGAGAATTGCGGTATCTCATTCTCTCATTCACAGCTTCCATTATTAGACACAAGTTTTATGTAAATGCGACTCTGAGTGTTTTATTAAACACGGAGGAAAGGATTACCCAGGTTTCCAAAGAGGGAGTTCCAGAGAGCTATATTACCGCTCTTGAAGTAAGCTCTTAGTAATGTTGACATTTAATAAAGCTGTGGATTGGTGAGTAATAAAGGAGATTGCATTGAAGTGTATGTGTGTACTCACCTAGTTGTAGTTGCAGGGGTCGAGTCATAGCTCATGGCCCCGCCTCTTCACTGGCCGCTACTGGGTCACTCTCCCTGCGCCATGAGCTTTATCATACCTCTTCTTAAAACTATGAATGGATTCTGCCTCCACTACATCGCTTCCCAAACTATTCCACTTCCTGACAACTCTGTGACTGAAGAAATACTTCCTAACATCCCTGTGATTCATCTGAGTCTTCAACTTCCAACTGTGTTCCCTTGTTGCTGTGTCCCATCTCTGGAACATTCTGTCTCTGTCCACCTTGTCAATTCCTCTCAGTATTTTATGTCGTTATCATGTCCTTCTATCTCTAATGTCCTCCAGTGTCGTCAGGTCGATTTCCTTTAACCCCTTAGCTCCGGGACTAGTCTTGTTGCAAATCTTTGCACTTTCTCTATTTTCTTTACGTGCTTGGCTAGATGTGGGTTCCAAACGTATGCTGCAGCTGTTATTTGGTTGATGTGTGGTGTGCCTCAGGAGATGTGCCTGGTGTTATACTCACCTCAAGATCTTTTTCCTTGAGTGAGGTTTGTAGTCTCTGTCCCCCTAGACTGTACTCCGTCAGCGGTCTTCTTTGCCCTTCCCCAATTTTCATGACCATGCACTTGGTGGGGTTGAACTCCAGGAGCCAATTGCTGGACCAGGCTTGCAGCCTGTCCAGATCTCTTTGTAGTTCTGCCTGGTCCTCGTCCGATTGAATTCTTCTCATCAACTTCACATCATCTGCAAACAGGGACACTTCGGAGTCTATTCCTTCCGTCATGTCGTTCAAAAATACCAGAAACAGAACCGGTCCTAGGACTGACCCCTGTGGAACCCCAATCGTCACATGCGCCCACTCTGACACTTCGCCACGTACCATGACTCGCTGCTGTCTTCCTGACAAGTATTCATTGATCCATTGGAGTGCCTTCCAAGTTATCCCTGCCTGGTCCTCCAAATTTTGCACTAATCTCTTGTGTGGAACTGTCAAACGCCTTCTTACAGTCCAAGAAAATGCAATCTACCCACCCCACTCTCTTGTCTTACTGCTGTCACCCTGTCATAGAACTCCAGTAGGTTAGTGACACAGGATTTCTCGTCCCTGAAACCGTGTTGGCCGCCGTTGATAGCTCATTCCTTTCTAGGTGCTCCACCACTCTTCTTCTGATAATCTTCTCCATGACTTTGCATACTATACATGTCAGTGACACTGGTCTGTAGTTTAGTGCTTCATGTCTGTCTCCTTTTTTAAAAATTGGGACTACATTTGCTGTCTTCCATACCTCAGGTAATCTCCCTGTTTCGATAGATGTGTTGAAAATTGTTGTTAGGGGTACACATAGCACCTCTGCTCCCTCTCTCAGGACCCATGGAGAGATGTTGTCCGACCCCATCGCCTTTGAGGTATCTAGCTCACTCAACAGCCTCTTCACTTCTTCCTCGGTTGCATGTATTGAGTCACAGGTTAGCGTTGGTGTACCATACCTTCAGTTTCCTCTCCAACAATGTGTTTTGAGGGGTCTGTGGGGGTGGGGGACATGGCAGCGTACTGCGGGATCCTATAGCGGAGTGTTGGTTGGGGGATTGTGGTTTGTGTTGGGATAGCGTGATTGGTTGTGGGGTTCTGGGGATGGTTCTGTGTGTGCTTGCTCTTGTTGCTCTGCCCTGATCTGGTTGTCCTCTGCAGATTCTGTCCATGTCTCTCCT
>WNWK01017654.1:15000-41880 GCA_009830355.1 Cherax destructor
AAGCAGTTGTAACGAAACATTAGTCGACAACTGCTAAAGTGTAACCCAGGGTGAGTTTTGCAAGTGCGTCTTATATGCTAGAAAATACGAAAATTCTTTTACTTCTTCATCTTATGGACTAGACTCACAGATTTTTACACTCATATTTTTTTTTCTATTTCAAAAATAATCTTTAGGTCGGGACGCCATGTCAAAAACCTTCTGGAAATCTAGGAAAATGCAGTCTACCCACATTCCAGAATTATTTTCATCGTCTTCGAATCTATTAAGTTCAAGGTACAGAGTTATCCTGTTCTGGACCTGAACTGGCGTTCATTTCCACAGTCATATCTTTCCATATGGTCAATTATTATTTTAGAGAGAAGCAACTTGATAACGATCCAGGACTAATCGAAACATCGTCTAAATATTTAACACCGATTTGTAGGTTTATTGTGAACGAGGTTTGAGGCGTTTTCCGACATATTTAAAATTTGCCTACATTATGCATGTAGAATATAACGTCACACAAATAACGATACACAAATAACCCGACGCAACTTCGGTCCGACTAGGGCGTCTGTGTGACCAGTTAATGTTCCAAATCGGACCGAAACGTCGTAATAAGTTTCAGTCTCCTGTGTTACTTGCGTATTATACGCATTAATAACATAAACAATAATACTATAATTTCTTTTTCATAGTTTCCAGTATCTCTTCTTCATCGTCTTATCATGTACAAACCACGGTACGGGTGGGGATCGAACTCGTGGCAAGTAAGTTCGTAAAAACTCCAGGCCAGTGCGTAAACCACTGAGCCAGCTGGCCCAGTGGTTTTGTTTGCAATGATGTCATTATGATTTAGTAAATTATGTGTATATACATGTCAGGGATACCAGCCTGAAGTTCAAGGATACCAACCTGAAGTTCAGGGATACCTAACCTGAAGTTCAGGGATACCAACCTGAAGTTCAGGGATACCAACCTGAAGTTCAGGGATACCGGCCTGAAGTTCAGGCTCTCTGTTTGTCTCTAATAAGTGACTTTGTTCCTGCCTAGACTTTCCTCTAGTAGTCTGGTTCATCACCGTTCTCCCGAGAGTTGCTCTAAGTATTTGTTAGTGACTTTCAAGGTTTAGATGAGTGAACACCTATTTTAAGGCTGAAGGGACTGATTACCTCAAACTGTTGCGCATCTTCCACAGTCTCCTGCAGTTGTTCTCTGTATTGCAGAGCCGGAAAGATACACATTCAGAATTCATTGTTCCCTATTTTATTTAAGCACATCATTGCCAGAATTAAAGCATTATTTGTTTTTTTGGTTAAATAGTCAGTTCTCGTAGATCTATATGATCTAACCTAATTTCACCTATCCTAACCTAACATCACCTATCCTAACCTACCCTAACTTCACCTATCCTAACCTAACCAAACTTCACCTGTCCTAACCTAACCCAAGCTTACGTCACTTAATATAAGTTAACCAAACTTAAATTTAAACTTTAAATAGAGAAAATATTTTAGGGCAAATAGGAAGAGTTAGGAAGATGTCGTTTAGCATTATGTCAAAAACAGTTGACCTAAGGAAGGCTTCTTATTCCTGCGTCACTGATGGCAGGTCAGGTAAAGTTTAGAGAGGTCTATCATCTCGCAGTGGCGGCCACTGCTTTTGTTCATTTGTGTTGAGCTTTCCTTGTAACCTATTGTTTAATTTCTTGTAAACCTCGCTCTCTCTTTCTTTTATATCGTGAGCAGTTTCCAATTTTTGTCCGTACCTGATCACTTGAGCTGTGTTTGTTGGTGTGGGGTGGAAGGGGAGATGCAAATTGATCAATCAACCTCGCAGCACACAAAGAAATCGGAGACCTTGTGTGTGTGTGTGTGAGTTTTTTGTGTGTGATCACTGTTTTGTTTCTTTCTTCTCTCTCTCTCTCTCTCTCTGTCTCTCTCTCTCTTTTCTTTTTATCACGGGTTTGTAAGGTTAGGTTAAGGTTCCTAACTTAATTTACAAGGTAAGAGCTGTTACCTACATCAACTCTCTCTCTCTCTCTCTCTCTCTCTCTCTCTCTCTCTCTCTCTCTCTCTCTCTCTCTCTCTCTCTCTCTCTCTCTCTCTCTCCCTTTTTCTCTCTCTCTCTCTCTCTCTCTCTCTCTCTCTCTATCTCATTTCCCTGTCTCTACTCTTGTCTTTATCAATAACTTACCCCAGGGTCAGTATAACCAGTAGGAGCGTCAACGCTCTTGCTATGCCACCCAAAATTTAACGAAATATATTGGAAATATGTCACAATGCTTCACTTTATCGGGTATCCTAGGTTATATCTCCACAATATATCAGTATTGGATTCCTATAACATCTATATACCTTCACAAACATTGGGCAATTTTGTACCACTCGTAAAATCATTTGTGGAAATCCTGAATAGAATTAACTCACATGCCGCAGTATATGCTCACTGAGAGGTATATGTCACTACTTATATGTATACCTTAAAACCCATTTTTGACTGGTGAGCAGGTGGTCTTAGCGACCCCCCTCGGGTAGTCGATAGACTTTAAACCCCGTTAAAACCAAGCAACAAGCCTCACTCCTCATCGTGCTGAATAACTCACATGGGTTTGGCGCTTTGCTTAAAAATAGTAAAAAAATATATAGAATCTAATCATTTTGAACTGTGCTAGGACGCCTTTATCGACCAAAACAAAACAAAAAATCCAGTGGAGTTATTGCTGCCATCCAGCGCCAGAGTTAAAGGTCCTGAAGGTAAACAATACACAGCTGACTGCTGCCATCCAGCGCCAGAGTTAAAGGTCCTGAAGGTAAACAATACACAGCTGACTGCTGCCATCCAGCGTCAGAGTTAAAGGTCCTGAAGGTAAACAATACACAACTGACTGCTGCCATCCAGCGCCAGAGTTAAAGGTCCTGAAGGTAAACAATACACAACTGACTGCTGCCATCCAGCGCCAGAGTTAAAGGTCTTGAAGGTAAACAATACACAACTGACTGCTGCCATCCAGCGCCAGAGTTAAAGGTCCTGAAGGTAAACAATACACAACTGACTGCTGCCATCCAGCGCCAGAGTTAAAGGTCTTGAAGGTAAACAATACAGAACTGACTGCTGCCATCCAGCGCCAGAGTTAAAGGTCCTGAAGGTAAACAATACACAACTGACTGCTGCCATCCAGCGCCAGAGTTAAAGGTCCTGAAGGTAAACAATACACAACTGACTGCTGCCATCCAGCGCCAGAGTTAAAGGCCCTGAAGGTAAACAATACACAGCTGACTGCTGCCATCCACGCTCCCGGGTGGACTTTTGATCTTTTAAATGACTCGTAATAATAATGAGTGGAACAAGTGAAAATTTTACTTGGTAAATGTCACGTGCGTAACCTTTTTTTATTGTGTTTGTGTCTTGCTCAATAACTTGTCGATATGTTGTGCCTTTTACGATATGATTCCCCGCCTTCATATTATACATCCCGTATCACCGATAAAAATGCAAGATTTATATACACTAATACTACAACCGGAATCCCAAGCTCTTGTTAAATGCATTTCTGGTTGCAGATCTGTAATTTTGTAATGACTAGAGGTACATAGGTGACATGCAGCCTTCATGCCCCTCGTGTAGTAGATAGGCTTTCAACCTCACCCAGCCTCCCACTAACCCAACAACCACTCAAGATCTTAAGAATTTCACAGTGAATTTTTATTGAGTCTCTCACACAACTGTAAAAAAAAACAGCTGCGGAAAGATTTACACAGCTGCGTGTGGATGTTTTATTTATTAGGTTTAAAACCTATCTATTACACGAGAGTTATTAAAGCTGCATCTCACTTGCACACAGTCAGGAATGTATATGAATGGACTACAATACCAACATGATGAAGAATTAGACACATGTGCGTCATCTGGGTATCTTTATTTGTAGACGTTTCGCCCTCCAGCGGCTTTATCAATACAAATACAAGGAGATAATGTGAAGAATGTAGAACTATATACAAAAGATGAGGTAATCAGTCCCTCAGTCTTGTAGTTAGTGCAGAGCACCGTAGTTTTCAACACTACGGTGCTCTTCACCAACATCAAGACTGATTACCTCATCTTTTGTACATAGTTCTACAGTCTTCACATTATCTCCTTGTATTTGTACTGATAAAGCCACTGGAGGGCTAAACGTCTTCACAGTCAGGAATACCTTAATCTCTAAAGCTAGGGATTCAAGTAAACTTTCAGTGTATATACACTGAGATATATACATTCCTCTCCTCTCTGTGTGTATAATCTTGAAATCACTTCACTGTTTTATTTCTTGCATATTAAGAAAATCAAAGAGTATTATGGAAAATAGTTTGTAGTTAAAGCGAGCTTTACAATACGGGGATTCCAAACACGGGGATTCCAAACACGAGGATTTAAAACACGGGGATTTAAAACACGGGGATTAAAAAAAGGGTAACTCCAAATACTGGAACTCCAAACACGAGAACACTAAACACAGAAATTCCATGTATGACCACTACAGTTTAGCGCTTGCTATGTCTATAATAATAATAATAATAATAATAATAATAATAATAATAATAATAATAATAATAATAATAATAATAATAATAATAATAATAATAATAATAATAATAATTATAATAATAAAAATAATAAGAGCAATAATAATAACAACAACAACAATAAAAATTAACACCTATTATGCCACTGAGAAAGACTATTCTTATTGATGTAGTAATAAAGTAGAACGATAGCTATCACGGTATTGTGGCAGCTATCTTTATTTCACCAATAAAAATGCCCAAAGAGCTGCAAGTGTGTTTTATTCGACAAGTTTTCTGGTTTTTGAATATCGTAAACATAACTTAAGACGATATCTACCCCACAGTAAAGAACGGTAGGCGGCCTCTGAGAGAGGACGATCAGAAGGCGATATCCGGAGGTAACTCTTATATAGAGGACAATCAGAAAATGATATCTGGAGGTAACTCTTATATAGAGGACAATCAGAAGACGATATCTGGATGTAACTCTTATATAGAGGACAATCAGAAGACGATATCTGGCGATAACAATCACATAGCAATCAGAAGGCGACATCTGTCGTTAACTCTCTCAAAAAAACGATCACATTTCAGTCCTGCGTCAGTTTAGAAGCGGCGAAACAGTTAATAAAGATCTTGTGAGCCTTTACGACTGCATTAATTTATAGTCGGAGCTGCGACGGCAGAAACATAATCTGGGGAGTGTGAGAGCTGAGTCCTGATCAACGATGCTGTTGCTGCTGCCACACCAGACGGAGGAATTTTTTTTTTCCACAATTTCGAGTTCGTTGGTGGATAAACAGATAATATTATATAGATCTGAGTCGTATGGTGGGAACATTAAAATTTTACGAGTGTGTTAATAGATAGTTTGGGATAAAGGACTTTTTTTTTTTTGAGGGCGGAGATAATCTTTCTCTTGAAAGTCTTATTAAAAATATTTTCAATAACTGAGAAACACCAGACTTTCTAAAATGGAAAGGTAATATTACACGAATGAGAACTATTGGGAAATACAGCTGAAAGCAATGTGGATAGTGAATATAGATGGTAATATTTTCCTTTTATCTTATGTGCTTACGAGACTGTACAAACAAAATATAGCAGTCCTGCCAGAGTGCAAAATATTTAACACCTGAACATATGATGCAAAATAACCACAGTGAAAAAAATAGTGAGATTCCAAACGCTTTCGTAATTTCTCACATTATCGAGGAATAGTGCTAATGTGAGAAATCACGAAAAGGCTTGGAATTTCACTTTTTTTTTTATTCACTATGGTTAATTTGCATACTGTGATATCACCTGTTTACTCTGATATTATAGCAAGAACACGAAAGTTCTCCATGTTGCAGGATGGTAATACCTGCCTGTGTGGTTGCTGTCCACCAGCCTACCCCGGGTAACTCTTGAATACCCAAGTAAGATACACAGTTGAGATAACAGAGACGTTGTATCAACCAGGGAAGAACACTGAGGTTGGAGCCTCGCGGGCGACACACACTGTTTACCTCAGTGGACAGAAATTTAAGTGGGTCCAGGAGCTGTAATTCATCACCTCTGTAACTCAGCTCAGCAAGGACTTGCACACGCACACGCACGCAAGCACGCACACACAGGAGCTGAGTCTCGACCCCTGCAACCACAAATAGGTGAGTACACACACATATACATACACACACACACACACACACACACACACACACACACACAGTCGGACAGGCAGACAGACGGACAGATAGACAGACAAAAAAACACAGAGCCGTATACAATCATAGAATAACAAACACACACAATAACAAACACACTAACATAAAAACAGACAGGTAGACGAATACAGTACATAAACAGAGAGGAAAAACAAACTGACAAAGTTGGGCTGTATGGAGAGAGAGAGAGAGAGAGAGAGAGAGAGAGAGAGAGAGAGAGAGAGAGAGAGAGAGAGAGAAGAGAAGAGAGAGAGAGAGAGAGAGAGAGAGAGAGAAGATATACAGTCAGGCAAGTTGGGAATCATAATCTCTCTCTCTCTCTCTAACACACACTCGCGATATATGTCAGACGGAGGAGGGAGAGGGTAAAGAGGGTAGGAGAGGGATGGGGGAAGGAAGTGATAGGGGGGTTGTAGTGGGTAGTAAGGTTGAAAATGGGGTTTGGAAAAGGGTAGTGAAAGAAAAGGGTTGGAGGGAAGATTGGAGAGGTTGAGTAGGTTTATTGTATCACGAATCAGAATGGATCAAGAAATGGGTTCTGGTTGAGAAAGAGAGAGAGAGAGAAAGTGCATCCACAAAGTCTTTTCCTGATTGCATTCCCTCTTTTTTTTCACTACAAAATTGTAGCAGACATGAAAATGCAATTTTCTGCATTTGATAGCTGTACTAAAAGAGTATTTATATAGTTTCACGGCTGTCTAATCCGTGCAACGTCAACATTTGCAGCTCTAGCAGCCAGTAACATAGCCCATGCTTCTGCATGTTGGTCACCACATGCTGCCTGACTCTCCACATGCTGCCTGACTCTCCACATGCTGCCTGACTCTCCACATGCTGCCTGACTCTCCACATGCTGCTTGACTCTCCACATGCTGCCTGACTCTCCACATGCTGCCTGACTCTCCACATGCTGCCTGACTCTCCACATGCTGCCTGACTCTCCACATGCTTATATTCTAACACTGAGTGCTTGAATGTCAGTTATTGATATCTTGGAAAAGATTCCTTCACGAGACTCTCCCACAAGAAGTGTAAAGGCGTAATATCAGGAAAGAATAAGAGCCGCGGGGATATAAATATATTGTTAACCCCTGACGTCCTGTTCATGTGGCAGGGAGGTTCGTGTGACAGGGAGGTTCATGTGACAGGGAGGTTCGTGTGACAGGGAGGTTCGTGTGACAGGGAGGTTCGTGTGACAGGGAGGTTCGTGTGACAGGGAGGTTCGTGTGACAGGGAGGTTCGTGTGACAGGGAGGTTCATGTGACAGGGAGGTTCATATGACAGGGAGGTTCATGATTGATAGTGATGCTATCGTACGGAGAAAGCTGTGTTTTCTTTCCCTTGGCTATGCTGTTTGTTAACTTTCCAAATGTTTTCAAAGTCGCCTTCATTAACTTGATGAAGTTGCCGCACTTGGCAAGAGCTTGACAAGGGACTTAAGAGTGTAGGGAGCACTCTCGCTGCACTGGCCATCCTCTTCTGAGACTTCCTAAACAATATAAGTTTTTGAAGCTCCGCTACACATGCTTCTCTTCCTGCTTCAGTTCTCCTCCATACCACCCTTTTCCACACTCCTCTACACACTCCTCCTCCTCCACTCTCCTCAGACACTGAGGACAGTAAAGGAACGTGCTGAACGTCTTCCTGGTACAGGCTCAGGTCTTCTGAACGTTCCTGCTTTGCGTGCCCTCCTGAAGGAGACGCCCGCGACTCAGTCTTCAGACACTCATGTCCTGCCCTCTGGCTCTCATCTCCTGAGTATTTTCAAGAGATGCGTTTCATCGTAACCTCTCTCTCTCTCTCTCCTCTCTCTCTCTCTCTCTCTCTCTCTCTCTCTCTCTAAATAAATAAATAAATAAATAAATAAATAAATGTATGGGCGTGTGTATACAAGGGCACTTATAGAATATTACTGCTGTTAGATTGATTGTATATGCATTTCAGTGTAGAAAATTATACTGAAATGAATGGTTGATACAATATCATGAGGTAAATAAAGTGGTCAGTGAGCCCAGTGTTTGGTAAAGTAATTAGGAAGACCAACCAATATATTTATTGTTTTCATAAACACCATTTTGAAAATGTTTGGAAAAGCGTTTAACGGTGAAATTGAGGGACTGAACACCTTCAGAATATATGACTTAAGAACTAAGAGCCCTAACACCTTCAATATATGCGATGTATACACAGTGCTAAGTGAATGATCACCTTTTATATATATATATATATATATATATATATATATATATATATATATATATATATATGTGTGTGTGAATTAATAACCAATACTAAGAGATGGAACACCTTCAAAATATATTACCTGTAAACGAGATTAAGGGTGAGCTGTTACGGTAAGCTAGTAGGAACGACCTGCCAAGTGTGGGCCAATAGTCCCGTTCCAGTGTTCCTCTTTTCTGCGCTTACGTTGTTGTGGACACAGGACTAGGAACATGTTCCACTCTCATGCCTGTAAACTTTGCTGTCACCAAGCACACTGATTTTGTGACTATATAATCATATCTCTAAAGCATCTCCCTCTCTCTCTCTCTCTCTCTCTCTCTCTCTCTCTCTCTCTCTCTCTCTCTCTCTCTCTCTCTTTCTTTTTATTATACACAGGGTTTGACAAGGTTAGGTTAAAGATCCCTAACTTTATTGACAAGCTATTGACAAGTTAAGGATTCCTAACTTTATTGACAAGCTAAGAGCTGTTACCTACATCACCTCATATGAAAGCATTTTTATTGTTATGAAACATATAAGTTGGGAACAGGATGAAGTTGGAGCCATCTGTGGGCCAGCATTTTAATTTGATAAACTGACTTTATCTCATTGATATCTCTCTTTCTGTCTGTCTCTCTCTCTCTTTCTCTATTCACTACGCCTCTTGTTCCTCTTCTCCCCACCTTATATCCTCTCCTCATTCCTCCTTCTCATCTTCCTTCCTTCCTTCCTCCATCTACCCCCCTCCTCGTCTTAAAATAACAGTCTTCAGCGCTTTCTTTGAGCCGTGAGCAAAATGAAAGTGAGCTTGGGATCGAAAGCCTTTGTAGCGGCCGGGAAGAGCATTCAATTCTTCATGTAAAGGGTTTAAAGTCTCCTCTACACGACTCGTTGGAGCTTAATGGCCATTTTGTGCTTAATAGCTCTAGTGGGGGTAATTTTTATGTGGTTGGAGGAGAGGGATGTTGTGGAGGGGAAGGGGGTAGGTTGATACTGGGTATCCTGCACCTCTTGTGTTGGTGCTTCGTGTGTGTGTTTGTTATTTGTTTTGTTGTGTTTCTTGCTTGTTTTACTGGCTGCTGTGTGGTGTGTTCTTTTCTAGTATGTGTGTATTTTAAGACTTGTGTTTCTTCCTGTCTTTTAGTGTTTTTTAATGTGTGTGTGTGTGTGTGTGTGTGTGGTGTGTGTGTGTGCTATGTGTGTGTGTGTGTGTGTGTGGTGTTGGGTTGCTGTTGTTGTGGTGTGTGTTGTGTATGGGTGTCGTGTGTGTGTGTGTGTAGTTCCACCTATTTGTGGTTGCAGGGGTCGATACATAGCTCCTGGCCCCGCCTCTTCACTGATCGCTACTAGGTCCTCTCTCTCCCTGCTCCATGAGCTTTATCATACCTAGTCTTAAACCAAACCTTCTGCTGATAACTAGAAGAACATAATAACAGAAGAACATAAAATAACATAACATAACATAACAAAGAATATAACAGAAGAACATAATAAGAGAAGAACATAATAAGAGAACATAACAGAAGAACATAAAACATAAGAACATAAAAAGAACATGATAACAGAAGAACATAACATAACCAAAGAACATAGCAGCAGAACATAAAAGAACAAAACAGAAGAACAAAATAACAGAACGTAATAACAGAACAGAACATAACATGACAAAAGAACATAACAGCAGAACATAATAAAAGAACGAAACAGAACAAAATAACAGAAGAACATAAAAGAAAAATATAACAGAACATAACAAGAAAATAAAAGAACATAAAAGAACGTAACAGAATATAAAAGAACATAACAGATGAACATAATAAACATAACAGAACATGACAGAAGAAGAACATAATAATGGAACATAAGATAATAGAACATAACAAAAGAACATAATAGAAGAACAAAAACAGATCATGACAACAGAAGAATATATTAACAGAACTTTAAAGAACATAACATAACAGAAGAACATAACAGACCATTACAGATGAACATAACAGAAGAACATAATGGAACACAAACAGAAGAATATAATAACAGAACATAATAACAGAACGTAACAGAAGAACATAACAGAACATAATAGAAGAACATAACTGAATATAACAGAAGAACATAATAGAAATAATAACAGAACATAACAGATGAGCTCTGCAGTAAGCCTACAAGTCCTTGCTAGAGAGGTACTTCTCACCCTCGTAAACTCTCACCCACAAAACCAACAGAAACTAAGAACAGATAAACATTACAGTAGGCCTACTGTAGGCAGTGTGCTGCTACACTATTCGACTTGACAGTTGTTCGTACGTGGTGCGAACGATAGCTACCTTTGTTGCCATGTTATATTCCGTCACATGGGATTGATTTGGTACATCAGGTAACGAAATCTGTCAACCTGAGCTGGGAGACCAGTGCAGCTAGCTGGAGTTACGACGGCTTCAGTGCAGCTAGCTGGAGTTACGACGGCTTCAGTGCAGCTAGCTGGAGTTACGACGGCTTCAGTGCAGCGAGCTGGAGTTACGACGGCTTCAGTGCAGCGAGCTGGAGTTACGACGGCTTCAGTGCAGCGAGCTGGAGTTACGACGGCTTCAGTGCAGCGAACTGGAGTTACGACGGCTTCAGTGCAGCGAGCTGGAGTTACGACGGCTTCAGTGCAGCGAGCTGGAGTTACGACGGCTTCAGTGCAGCGAGCTGGAGTTACGACGGCTTCAGTGCAGCGAGCTGGAGTTACGACGGCTTCAGTGCAGCTAACTGGAGTTACGACGGCTTCAGTGCAGCGAACTGGAGTTACGACGGCTTCAGTGCAGCGAACTGGAGTTACGACGGCTTCAGTGCAGCGAACTGGAGTTACGACGGCTTCAGTGCAGCGAACTGGAGTTACGACGGCTTCAGTGCAGCGAACTGGAGTTACGACGGCTTCAGTGCAGCGAGCTGGAGTTACGACGACTTCAGTGCAGCGAGCTGGAGTTACGACGGCTTCAGTGCAGCGAGCTAGAGTTACGACGGCTTCAGTGCAGCGAGCTGGAGTTACGACGACTTCAGTGCAGCGAGCTGGAGTTACGACGGCTTCAGTGCAGCGACCTAGAGTTACGACGGCTTCAGTGCAGCGAGCTGGAGTTACGACGACTTCAGTGCAGCGAGCTGGAGTTACGACGGCTTCAGTGCAGCGAGCTGGAGTTACGACGGCTTCAAAGTCCTCGTCGCAGCAGGACTGGAGTTGCTATCACTTGCGTAGATTATCCTACGTCGGTGGAAAGGGAAGGGAGAGGGGTGGGTAGGAGAGGAGGAGGAGGGAGAGTAGGAGAGGGCAGGAGGGAGAGTAGGAGAGGGCAGGAGGGAGAGTAGGAGAGGGCAGGAGGGAGAGTAGGAGAGGGCAGGAGGGAGAGTAGGAGAGGGCAGGAGGGAGAGTAGGAGAGGGCAGGAGGGAAGAAGCAAACGATATAAGTCGTAGGTTGAGGAAGGCTATGTTGTGAGCCTGGCGAGGTAAACACCATCCTTGTTGGAAAAATATTGTCCCATCCGCTATGCTAATGTGAAGGAGGTTCCACCAGACTGTTCTCTCTCTCTCTCTCTCTCTCTCTCTCTCTCTCCTCTCTCTCTCTCTCTCTCTCTCTCTCTCTCTCTCTCTCTCTCTCTCTTCTGATGCTCCATAAGCCCCAAGGCTTATGGAGATAGATATATCAGTAGTGACGCTAAACACACACACACACACACACACACACACACACACACACACACACACCTATTCCACTCATCGCCTCTAAACTCTGTTCCACACTCCCTCTCATTCTACCTTTCTCTCCCTCTCATCTGTCTCCCCACATCATTCACTCCCTCTCATCTCTAGTATTACTTTATCCGTAATGATTCTAAACCACCACCGTCATCATTAAACTATCATTATCTTCTTCAGTAATTGCTTCCTACCATTCGCCCTCCATCTATATCTTCACTTCAATTTATCCTCCACCTCTTTTTCAACATTTAATCCATTTATTCCCATAACTGATATTTATTCCCGTGTATTTAGCTAGTTTGTCGTATTTGAAGCTCATCCACTGCACGAGGGTCATTAAGGCTACGATTCAACAGTATACACAGAGATATACACATCTTTGTGTACTGTATATACACAAAGATTGGTAGCTCTGGATATATATAAGAGATATAAACCTTTATGTATTATACACCATGTACGTATATGCATACAATATAGTTAACGCTATCATCTTCATTATTAATTATTAATTTTTACATTAACTTATATTAAAAAAATATATCTTTATACGTATAAGAAGTTTTTTAGAAAGGACTTAATTGTAAATGAGTTCTTGCTAATTGACCAATTTTTACATATTCGGCTATATATATATATATATATATATATATATATATATATATATATATATATATATATATATATATATATATATATATATATATATATATATACAAACATATATATACAAACTAGCTAAACACACGGGAATAAATATCAGTTATGGGAATAAATGGATTAAATGTTGAAAAAGAGGTGGAGGATAACTAAAGTGTAATGAATTCATATCAATGCTCAATGACTCACACGGGTTCAGAAACTCAGGAGATTAACTTACCTGTACAATTAAACAGAGCAAAAATGGCATATATAGATTCTAACAAGACGGTAAAAAAACGGCAAACAAATCTAACAAACACGACAAAAACAAAACATATTACCATAAAACGAAATAGACACAATATCCGACTAAACACAATAACAGTTGGCCCCCAAAAATACACAAACGAGAGAGACAGAGAAAAAAAACACGACACAGAAACAGGTAAACATAAGAAAATAGAACGAAAAAAAAACACACACACGATACTGAGAAAAACACGATTTTACAGGAGGGGATGGAAAAAATGAAGGAATGAAAAGAAAAGGGATCCATGGACAGAAGGAAATGCAAAATGATGAGAGAAAGAGGAAGAGGAAAAAAACAGAATTAATCTGACCAATAAAACATGGTGGATAGAGATGAGGGAGAGGGGGGAGCGACTACCTAAACACACACACACACACACACGTAAAAAAAAGATGAAATAAAAGGGAAGTAAATGCAATAAAACAAGGAGAGGGGGAGGAAAGGAGGGTGGGAGAGAGAGAGAGAGAGAGAGAGAGAGAGAGAGAGAGAGAGAGAGAGAGAGAGAGAGAGAGAGAGAGAGAGAGAGAGAGAGAGAGAGAGAGAGAGAGAGAGAGAGAGAGAGAGAGAGAGAGAGAGAGAGAGAGAGAGAGAGAGAGAGAGAGAGAGAGAGAGAGAGAGATTTGAAAACAAGGCTGTTTTTACGACACTTTAGATCCCATCAGAACGAGGTGAGGAATCCACACGCACAACCTGGCTATGGGAAAGAGGTAATTGGCCAGCCCTCTGCTCTGAGCTCGCCACCACTGATTGGAATGCTCTTCTCCAAGGGAATGTTGACAACCAAGTGAAAGCCTTCATTGGACACATCCTTAATCTACAACAAGAACACACCCATCACCGGCAGTATGTGACGAAGCATACAGATCAACCTTGGCTCGGCTTTCGTTGTAGAGAGGCTGCTACTGCTTAGTACAAGGCTTGGCGAAGGTATAAGAGACATCCTACTACCTATAACAAGAACTTGTATAGGCAAGCCTGTAGGTATGTGGGTGAAGTTTCAAAGTGGGCCATCACTAAATGGGAGGTGGATACAAAAATAAAGTTAGCATCAGGTAGAGTGGGCTCCAAAACCTGGTGGTCCCTGGTCAAGGACAGACAAGGTGATCTGCCTGATGAACTCATTCCACCTCTAAATCGACAGGATGGGACCACCTCTACTAGTAGTCAAGAGAAAGCGGACCACTTTGCCGAACACTTTGCTGCCAAAATACAAGTTCCTGATCCAGCAAGGGACCCTCCTTGGCTAGCTGCAAGAACTGTGTCAAAACTGTCAGTGGTGACAATAAGGCAGGAGGAGGTGCATCTTCTTCTTAAATCGGTTGACCAAGAAAAGGCTGTGTGCCCAGACAAGTTGAGCCCAAGATTGCTGAGTAGATGTGCAGACCAGCTAGCAGCACCTCTAATTCGCATCTTTCAGCAGCGCCTAGCATAGTGTAAATGGCCTTCTCTGTGGAAAGATCCAAATGTTCACAAAAAGAAGAGCTGGGCAGAAATCAGCAACTACAGACCAGTGGCACTCCTGTCAATCACTGGCAAGATTCTTGAGACAATAATCTCAAGACAAATGGCAGAGTTTTTGACTACCACTCACTACTTTGTGACCGTCAATATGGATTCAGGAAAGGTTACTCTGCTGCTGATCTGTTGTTAAACCTCTTCACTAAATGGCACCAGTCACTGGATGAATCCAAAGTCAGCTGTGTGGTAGCACTGGACATTGCTGGAGCTTCGACCGAGTGTGGCATCAGGGCCTCTTGGCAAAATTGCAAGCACTGGGAATTGCAGGCTCTACACTATGTCTCCTCAGTGATTACCTTCATGGTAGATCTCTAAGGGTAGTTCTCAATGGAACAGAATCAGCAAAACATCCTATTGAGGAAAGTGTTCCACAGGGAAGTGTGCTGTGTTCCATTGTTATGGAATGACTACTTCAATGACCTTCTTCATCTCATCCCAGAATCCCATGCATATGCAGACAACTGCACTCTGACATTTACTTATTCAAGAGAAGAAATGCCAAGAGAAGAAACCGATGGCAGGTAACATTTGCACCTGAGAAAGCACAAATAATGATGGTCTCTAGGCACCATGATGGTAATGCCGGAGCAGTAGTAAGTATGAACGGGAGAGTGTTGGTACCCGGGGAAGAAGTTGATATCCTTGGGGTGAAATTTGACTCCAAACTGACCATGAAGAACCACGTTGTAAATCTTCCAAACAAGGCAGCCAGGAAGCTAACAGCACTTTGACGTATCTCGCATTTGCTCGACAGTAGGGGTTGCAAGATTCTGTGAGGCACAAGTATGCTCACACCTTGAGTATGCTCCACTTTCTTGGTTTGCCTGCCCCCAATCTCATCTGCGACTTCTTGACAGAGTAGAGAACAAAGCAAGACGTCTCATCTCCCGCCTGGACCTATCCTGGATAGATCCATCATTTCAGCAGAACCTTCAACACAGGAGGGATGTGGGTGGCCTTACTGTTATGTACAAGGCAATATTGTCAAAGTGCCACACTTGGCTCCACTTCGAGGACAACGAGAAGCAAGCTTCTACACCACAAGACGGGCAGCGAGCAGTAACTTCACTCTGGCTGTACCCTTCTCCAGAACATCACTTCATCTGAGATCATTTATCCCCAGGATGACTCGAGTCTGGAACACATTCGTACAACATTATGATGTCAACGAGATAAAGTCAGTTAATCAAATGAAAATGCTGGTCCACAGATGGCTCTAACTTCATCCTGTTCCCAACTTGTATGTTTCATAACAATAAAAATGCTTTCAAATGAGGTGATGTAGATAACAGCTCTTAGCTTGTCAATAAAGTTAGGAACCCTTAACTTGTAAATAGCTTGTCAATAAAACTAGGGATCCTTAACTTAACCTTGTCAAACCCTGTGTAAAGAGAGAGAGAGAGAGAGAGAGAGAGAGAGAGAGAGAGAGAGAGGAAGTAGTGGGAAAAGGGTGAGGGTTAGGGGAGGGGGAAAAAGAAGGGTGGTTGGGAGGGAAAGTAAAGCACCCGAAAACACCGTGAACCTGGCCTCAGCCTCCCCATTCCTCTCTTCTCCTCCTTTCCCCCTTCTATCTCTCTCTCCCTCTTCCCCTCTCTCCTCCCCCTCCCCCCCTCGCTGCATATTGGTATTCCAATTAAAATTGTGTTGTCTACGCAGACGGAGGATTATGTCGTTATTGCTCTTAAAGCTGTCGGCCTCCACACCCCTATCTCTCTTCTCTCTCTCTCTCTCTCTCTCTCTCTCTCTCTCTCTCTCTCTCTCTCTCTCTCTCTCTCTCTCTCACTCTCTCTCTCTCTCTCTCTCTCTCTCTTCTCTCTTTCTTTCAGTCTCTATCTTGCCTTTGTTTTATCTCTCACAACTTACTCAAGGATGATATAAATGTTTTACTTTACAGATAACGTTGTTAGGAAACTTATCTCGACGTTTCGCTCTTCCCTTATGCAGTTGTGACTTAACGATGATCCGGGAGGGACCGAAACGTCGTCATAAGTTACCTGAGTGATGGTCATTTATGGCTTCTTCAAGCCACGGTATTGAGATTATTTTTATTCTTAAAGACACGAAAGTTGGCCTTGAGAAGCCTCCAGCTCCTGGGCCACCTCTTCAGGGCTGAGAGACACGATAGGTGTCCTTGAGAAGCCTCCAGCTCCTGGGCCGCCTCTTCAAGGCTGAGAGACACGATAGATGGCCTTGAGAAGCCTCCAGCTCTTGGACCGCCTCTTCCATAAGTATTTCTGGTCATAATATACAAAATAAACTACAAATATTTTGGAGGAAATTAAATTCATTTTTTTAAATATAGGACAAATTAATCTTCATTCTCGTTTACATTTAAATCAATTAGTGAGAGTAATTATGTGCTTAACACCAGCACTTTCAATGATGTTAATGTTGCATATTAAAATGTTGCGTGCTGAAATGTTGCATGTTGACATGTTGCTTGATGAAATGTTGCGTGTTGAAATGTTGCTTGATGAAATGTTGCGTGTTGAAATGTTGCTTGATGAAATGTTACATATGTTTTATTACTGGTTACAGTGTCCCTTCCCCTCCTTTTCTTCATTTTTCCTTTCTTGCTTCCTTCTTTTCTTTTATCCCTCCCTCCCTCTCTTTATTGCTTCCTTCATTCATTCACTCCTTCCTTCCTTCCTGTGAGGCAGTCGTGTGGATTCAGTCCTTATCGGTATAAAAACTGTCTCGGCTACCAGACGAAGCTCTCTCCAAACACTTTACCGTCACCTCCAGAAGCCAGGCTCTCTCTCTCTCTCTCTCTCTCTCTCTCTCTCTCTCTCTCTCTCTCTCTCTCTCTCTCTCTCTCTCTCTCTCTCTCTCTCCTCCTCTCTCTCTCTCACTCACTCACTTTTACACAGGGTTTCACAAGGTTGGGTTAAGGTTCCTGACTTTATTTACAAGCTAAGAGCTGTTGACAATGGTGCTAAACTGGGCCGTTGCCTTGATGGCCGTCGTGTCAAGGTTATGGTTCATTGACGCCGCCTCGACCTACGACACATTACGAATCGTTCCAGACAGGTGGGTTCTTCAGCGGCTTCCGTCTTCATAAACGCGAGTGTTTTAATGCTGTTGTTACTGTTTTGTTATTTGTTTTTGTGTTATGTTGGTGGGTTGTTGTTGTTGCTCCAGTATTTTTGTTCATTTTTGATAATTTTCTTTGTTCTTCCCGTTTTTGTTTTTGCTTTTTGTTGCTGTTTGTTATTCTGTGTTGTTGATAATATATATATATATATATATATATATATATATATATATATATATATATATATATATATATATATATATATATATATATATATATATATATATATATATTTATCATGGTAGTAGGTTGGTAGACAGCAACCACCCAGGGAGGTACTACCGTCCTACCAAATGAGTGTGAAACATAAGCCTGTAATTGTTTTGCATGATGGTAGGATTGCTGGTCTCATTTTCTGTCTCATAAACATGCAAGGTTGCAGGTATGTCTTGCTACTTCTACTTACACTTAGGTAACACTATACATGCATGTACAAGCATATATATACTAACAACTCTGGGTTTTTCTTCCTAGTTCTTGTTCTTGTTTATTTCTGCTTATCTCCATGGGAAAGTGGAACAGAATTCTTCCTCCGTAAACTATACGTGTCGTAAGAAGCGACTAAATGCCGGGAGCAATGGGCTAGTAACCCCTTCTCCTGTATAAATTACTAAAAACAAGATAAGGAAAAACTTCATAAAATTGGGATGTTTGAATGTGCGTGGATGTAGTGCGGATGATAAGAAAGAGATGATTGCTGATGTTATGAATGAAAAGAAGTTGGATGTCCTGGCCCTAAGCGAAACAAAGCTGAAGGGGGTAGGTGAGTTTCAGTGGGGAGAAATAAATGGGATTAAGTCAGGAGTATCTGAGAGAGTTAGAGTTAAGGAAGGGGTAGCAATAATGTTGAAGGATCAGTTATGGAGAGAGAAGAGGGAACACAAATGTATAAATTCAAGGATTATGTGGATTAAAATAAGGGTCGGATGTGAAAACTGGGTCATAATAAGTGCGTATGCACCTGGAGAAGAGAGGAGTGTAGAGGAGAGAGAGAGAGAGATTTGGGGAGATGTTAAGCGAGTGTGTAGGAACTTTTGAGCCAAGTGAGAGAGTAATCGTGGTAGGGGACCTAAATGCTAAAGTAGGAGAAGCGTTTAGATAGGGTGTGGTAGGTAAGTTTGGGGTGCCAGGTGTAAATGATAATGGGGAGCATTTGATTAAACTTTGTATAGAAAGGGGTTTGGTTATAGGTAACACATATTTTAAGAAAAAGAGGACAAATAAGTATACAAGATATGATGTAGGGCGAAATGACGGTAGTTTGTTGGACTACGTATTGGTAGATAAAAAAAAACTGTTGGATAGACTTCAGGATGTACATGTTTATAGAGGGGCCACAGATATATCAGATCACTTTTTAGTTGTAGCTACAGTAAGAGCAAAAGGTAGATGGGATACAAGGTGAATGGAAACAGCAAGTAAGAGAGAAGTGAAGATTTATAAACTAAAACAGGAGGCAGTTAGGGTAAGATATGAACAACTGTTTGAGGACAGAAGGATTAGTGAGAGTATAGGCAATAGGGTAGAAGATGTATGGGGTAAGTTTAAGAATATAGTGTTAGAGTGTTCAGCAGAAGTTTGTAGTTATAGGAAAGTGGGTGCGGGAGGGAAGAAGAGCGATTGGTGGAATGAGGATGTAAAGAGAGTAGTAAGAGAGAAAAGTTAGCATATGAGAGGTTTTTAAAGTAGAAGTGATGTAAGGAGGAGAGTATATGGAGAGAAAAGAGAGGTTAAGAAAGTGGTGAAGCAATGTCAAAAGAGAGCAGATGAGAAGGTGGGTAAGATGTTATCAACATATTTGTTGAAAATAAGAAAAAGTTTTGGAGTGAGATTAATAAGCTGAGAAAGCCTAGGAAAGAATGGATTTGTCAGTAAAAAATAGGAGAGGAGAGTTATTAAATGAGAGTTAGAAGTATCGGGAAGATGGAGGGAATATTTTGAGGAATTGTTAAATGATGATGAAGATAGGGAAGCTGTGATTTCGTGTATAGGGCAAGGAGGAATAACATCTTGTAGGAGTGAGGAAGAACCAGTTGTTAGTGTGGGGAAAGTTCGTGAGGCAGTGAGTAGAATGAAAGGGGGGTAAAGCAGCTGGGATTGATGGGATAAAGATAGAAATGTTAAAGGCAGGTGGGGATATGGTTTTAGAGTGGTTAGTGTTTTTATTTATAAATGTATGGAAGAGGGTAAGGTATCTAGGGATTGGCAGAGAACATGCATAGTTATTTTGTATAAAGGCAAATGGGACAAAAGAGAGTGCAAAAATTATAGGGGAATAAGTCTGTTGAGTATACCTGGTAAAGTGTATGGTAGAGTTATTATTGAAAGAATTAGGAGTAAGACGGAGAGCAGGATAGCAAATGAACAAGGTGGCTTTAGGAAGGGTAGTGGGTGTGTAGACCAAGTGTTTACAGTGAAACATATAGGTGAACAATATTTAGATAAGGGTAAAGAAGTGTTTGTGCCATTTATGGATTTGGAAAATGCATATGATAGGGTGGTTAGAAGGGCAATGTGGCAGATATTGCAAATGTATGGAATAGGAGGTAGGTTATTGAAAGCGGTGAAAAGTTTTACGAGGATAGTGAGGCTCAGGTTAGAGTGTGTAGGTGAGAGGGAGATTATTTCCCAGTAAAAGTAGGCCTTAGACAAGGATGTGTGATGTCACCATGGTTGTTCAATATATTTATAGATGGAGTTGTAAGAGAAGTGAATGCTCGGGTGTTGGCAAGATGTGTTGGGTTAAAAGATAAAGAATCTAACACAAAGTGGGAGTTGTCACAGTTGCTCTTTGCTGATGACACGGTGCTTTTGGAGGATTCTGAAGAGAAGTTGCAGAGGTTGGTGGATGAGTTTGGTAGGGTGTGTAAAAGAAGGAAATTAAAAGTGAATATAGGAAAGAGTAAGGTGATGAGGATAATAAAAAAATTATATAACGGAAGATTGGATATCAAATTGGAGGTGAATCATAGAATTAACGAGGGGAATAAGGTAAGTGGTGCACTGAGGAGCTTGTGGAGACAGAGAACTTTATCCATGAAAGCAAAGAGGGAATGTATGAAGTATAGTTATACCAACACTCTTGTATGGGTGTGAGACATGGGTTGTGAATGTTGCAACAAGGAGAAGGCTGGAGGCAGTGGAGATGTTATGTCTGAGGGCAATTGTGGTGTGAATATAATGCAGAGAATCCGTAGTTTGGAGATTAGGAGGTGTGGGATTACCAAAACTATTATCCAGAGAGCTGAGGAGGGGTTATTGAGATGATTTGGACATATAGAGAGGATGGAACAAAATAGAATGACTTCGAGAGTGTATAAATCTGTAGTGGAGGGAAGGCGGGGTAGGGGTCGGCCTAGAAAAGGTTGGAGGGAGGGGGTAAAGGAGGTTTTGTGTGCGAGGGGCTTTGACTTCCTGCAAGCGTGCGTGAGCGTGTTAGATAGGAGCGAATGGAGACAAATAGTTTTTAGGACTTGACGTGCTGTTGGAGCGTAAGCAAGATAACATTTATGAAGGGTTTCAGGGAAACCGGCAGGCTGCACTTGATTTTTGGAGATGTGAAGTACAGTGCCGGCACTCTGAAGGAGGGGTGTTAATGTTGCAGTTTTGTAGGACTGAGTGGCTAGTGCAGTGTGTTATTGATCAATACCACTCGTTCGTGGTTACAATAATATAATATACTGCTTCTTGAGCTAGTACACCAAACAGGGAGGAGAATGAAATTAGCTTAGAGGCGTCCACACCACCGTATGTCCTTGGGTAGCGAGTACAACATTCAGTGCTACTGGATGCGCTACTCTTAAGGATTGTGTGGATCAGTGGACTAGAGCGTCATGTGTTTTCGATCACCATGATGTGGGCCAAAGCATCATAGGTTCGACCCCTGGCTAGTGTAGTGTAGTTATTGATATATATACATACATATAGTATATATATATATATATATATATATATATATATATATATATATATATATATATATATATATATATATATATATATATATATATATATATATATATATATATATATATATAAACAGTCATGCATGTCATATTACGTAACTGAAAGGAACGTATTCACTCGAATTTAATCTTCACTCGAGGACATCTTTTATTCAATGTCACTCTTCAGTGAGGTCATCCTTCAGTGAGGTCATCCTTCAGTGGTCCCCTTCAGTGAGGTCACCCTTCAGTGAGGGTCACTCTTCAGTGAGGTCATCCTTCAGTGAGTCACTCTTCAGTAGGGTCACCCTTCAGTGAGGTCATCCTTCAGTGAGGGTCACTCTTCAGTGAGGTCACTCTTTAGTGAGGGTCACCTTCAGTGAGGGTCACCCTTCAGTGAGGGTCACTCTTCAGTAGGGTCACCCTTCAGTGAGGGTCACCCTTCAGTGAGGGTCACTCTTCAGTGAGGGTCACCCTTCACTCGAGGTCGTCAGTTTCTTTATTCCCTTCATTAAGTCACTTCATCAATTCACCAGTTTCAACTTTTGTTTAACGGAACTAATTTATAAATATCAACTGATGTCTTTAAGTGAAGGTTTGCTTAAATTAATATTAGTATGAACGAAACGTCTCTTTCTCTCATTTCTCTCTCTCTCTCTCTCTCTCTCTCTCTCTCTCTCTCTCTCTCTCTCTCTCTCTCTCTCTCTCTCTCTCTCTCTATTCTCTCTCTCTCTTCTCTCTCTCTCTCTCTCTCTCTCTCTCTCTCTCTCTCTCTCTCTCTCTCTCTCTCTCTCTCTCTCTCTCTCTCTCTCTCTCTCTCTCTCTATCTCTCTCCCTCTCCCTTTCACACCTGTGCCAGATGTAATTGGCCCTATTCCAGGTTAGTGCGGGTAACATTGATCATTCTGACATGCAACATGCAGACTCGTACACAATAATGTTCCCTTGTGCACCCTTGTACTTCCTTTGGCTTCCTTGTACTATCTTGTGGCTCCTTTCTGCTTCGTGTTCCCTTGTGCTCTCTCCCTCGTGTGCTCCTTTGTATTTGCTTGTGTTCCCTTGCATTTTATTGTGCTCTCTTGTACTCCCTTGTACTGCCTTGTGATCCCTTGTACTCCCTTGTACTGCCTTGTGATCCCTTGTACTCCCTTGTACTGCCTTGTGATCCCTTGTACTCCCTTGTACTGCCTTGTGATCCCTTGCGTTCCTTTCTGCTTCTCCGTGTTCCCTTGTAATTTGTAATGCTTTCAGGTACTTTTTAATGAGATATTCCTTGACTTATATTTTTTTGTACAACATTGATCCGCCTTGTACAACTTTGTTCAGCCTTGTACAACTTTGTTCCGCCTTTGTACAACTTTGTTCCGCCTTGTACAACTTTGTTCCGCCTTGTACAACTTTGTTCTGCCTGGTACAACTTTGTTCCGCCTTGTACAACTTTGTTCCGCCTTGTACAACTTTGTTCCGCTTGTACAACTTTGTTCCGCATTGTACAACTTTGTTCCGCCTTGTACAACTTTGTTCCGCCTTGTACAACTTTGTTCCGCATTGTACAACTTTGTTCCGATTGTACAACTTTGTTCCGCTTGTACAACTTTGTTCCGCCTTGTACAACTTTGTTCCGCCTTGTACAACTTTGTTCCGCCTTGTACAACTTTGTTCCGCCTTGTACAACTTTGTTCCGCCTTGTACAACTTTGTTCCGCCTTGTACAACTTTGTTCCGCCTTGTACAACTTTGTTCCTTGTACAACTTTGTTCCGCTTGTACAACTTTGTTCCGCATTGTACAACTTTGTTCCGCCTTTACAACTTTGTTCCGCCTTGTACAACTTTGTTCCGCCTTGTACAACTTTGTTCCGCCTTGTACAACTTTGTTCCGCCTTGTACAACTTTGTTCCGCCTTGTACAACTTTGTTCCGCCTTGTACAACTTTGTTTCCGTTGTACAACTTTGTTCCGATTTGTACAACTTGTTCCGCCTTGTACAACTTTTTCCGCCTTCTTGTCCTACATCTTTTCTTCTCCGCCTTGTACAATCTTGTTCCTTGTCCTTGTCACTACAACTTTTCCTCCTTTCTTTCCTCTTGTTCTTTTCTCTTGTACTCTTTCTCCTCCTTCTCTCTCTCTCTCTCTCTCCTCTCTCTCTCTCCTCTTCTCTCTCTCTTTCTCTCTCTCTCTCTTCTCATCTCTCTCCTCTCTTCTCTCTTCTCACCTCTGTGTTCTTTTCTTGGTTGTTCTGTCTTGTATCTTCTCATCTTGTCTTCCCTTTTGTCTTCCTCGTGTGTTTTCTTTTCCTGGTGTACTTCCTTGTCTTCTTTGTCTTACCCTTTCTTGCCTGCTCTGTGTTGCCTTGTTCTTTTGTGTTATTGTACGCATCTCGCTTTCCTCTTCCTCTCCCCCATGTGTGGGGGTGTGGTGTGTGTGTGTGTGTGTGTGTGTGTGTGTGTGTGTGTGTGTGTGTGTGTGTGTGTGTGTGTGTGTGTGTGTGGAGAAAGTGTTGAAGTCTGATACTTTAAGTCTAACTATCTGGTAATGGCTGGTACATGTAGTGAGTGCTGGTACATGTGGTGAGTGCTGGTACATGTGGTGAGTGCTGGTACATGTGGTGAGTGCTGGTACATGTGGTGAGTGCTGGTACATGTGGTGAGTGCTGGTACATGTGGTGAGTGCTGGTCATGTGGTGAGTGCTGGTCATGTGGTGAGTGCTGGTACATGTGGTGAGTGCTGGTACATGTGGTGAGTGCTGGTACATGTGGTGAGTGCTGGTTCATGTGGTGAGTGCTGGTCATGTGGTGAGTGCTGGTACATGTGGTGAGTGCTGGTACATGTGGTGAGTGCTGGTTCATGTGGTGAGTGCTGGTTCATGTGGTGAGTGCTGGTACATGTGGTGAGTGCTGGTCATGTGGTGAGTGCTGGTTACATGTGGTGAGTGCTGGTACATGTGGTGAGTGCTGGTACATGTGGTGAGTGCTGGTACATGTGGTGAGTGCTGGTACATGTGGTGAGTGCTGGTACATGTGGTGAGTGCTGGTTCATGTGGTGAGTGCTGGTTCATGTGGTGAGTGCTGGTACATGTGGTGAGTGCTGGTACATGTGGTGAGTGCTGGTACATGTGGTGAGTGCTGGTACATGTGGTGAGTGCTGGTACATGTGGTGAGTGCTGGTTCATGTGGTGAGTGCTGGTACATGTGGTGAGTGCTGGTACATGTGGTGAGTGCTGGTTCATGTGGTGAGTGCTGGTTCATGTGGTGAGTGCTGGTACATGTGGTGAGTGCTGGTACATGTGGTGAGTGCTGGTTCATGTGGTGAGTGCTGGTTCATGTGGTGAGTGCTGGTACATGTGGTGAGTGCTGGTACATGTGGTGAGTGCTGGTACATGTGGTGAGTGCTGGTTCATGTGGTGAGTGCTGGTTCATGTGGTGAGTGCTGGTACATGTGGTGAGTGCTGGTACATGTGGTGAGTGCTGGTACATGTGGTGAGTGCTGGTACATGTAGTGAGTGCTGGTACATGTGGTGAGTGCTGGTACATGTGGTGAGTGCTGGTACATGTGGTGAGTGCTGGTACATGTGGTGATTGCTGGTACATGTGGTGAGTGCTGGTACATGTGGTGAGTGCTGGTACATGTGGTGAGTGCTGGTACATGTGGTGAGTGCTGGTACATGTGGTGAGTGCTGGTACATGTGGTGAGTGCTGGTACATGTGGTGATTGCTGGTACATGTGGTGAGTGCTGGTACATGTGGTGAGTGCTGGTACATGTAGTGAGTGCTGGTACATGTAGTGAGTGCTGGTACATGTAGTGAGTGCTGGTACATGTAGTGAGTGCTGGTACATGTAGTGAGTGCTGGTACATGTGGTGAGTGCTGGTACATGTAGTGAGTGCTGGTACATGTAGTGAGTGCTGGTACATGTAGTGAGTGCTGGTACATGTGGTGAGTGCTGGTACATGTGGTGAGTGCTGGTACATATGGTGAGTGCTGGTTCATGTGGTGAGTGCTGGTACATGTGGTGAGTGCTGGTACATGTGGTGAGTGCTGGTACATGTGGTGAGTGCTGGTACATGTAGTGAGTGCTGGTACATGTAGTGAGTGCTGGTACATGTGGTGAGTGCTGGTACATGTAGTGAGTGCTGGTACATGTAGTGAGTGCTGGTACATGTGGTGAGTGCTGGTACATGTAGTGAGTGCTGGTACATGTAGTGAGTGCTGGTTCATGTGGTGAGTGCTGGTACATGTGGTGAGTGCTGGTACATGTAGTGAGTGCTGGTACATGTGGTGAGTGCTGGTACATGTAGTGAGTGCTGGTACATGTAGTGAGTGCTGGTACATGTAGTGAGTGCTGGTACATATGGTGAGTGCTGGTTCATGTAGTGAGTGCTGGTACATAGTAGTGAGTGCTGGTACATGTGGTGAGTGCTGGTACATGTAGTGAGTGCTGGTACATGTGTGAGTGCTGGTACATGTGGTGAGTGCTGGTACATGTGGTGAGTGCTGGTACATGTGGTGAGTGCTGGTACATGTAGTGAGTGCTGGTACATGTAGTGAGTGCTGGTACATGTAGTGAGTGCTGGTACATGTGGTGAGTGCTGGTACATGTGGTGAGTGCTGGTACATGTGGTGAGTGCTGGTACATGTAGTGAGTGCTGGTACATGTAGTGAGTGCTGGTACATGTAGTGAGTGCTGGTACATGTAGTGAGTGCTGGTACATGTAGTGAGTGCTGGTCATGTGTGAGTGCTGGTACATGTGGTGAGTGCTGGTACATGTGGTGAGTGTTGGTACATGTGGTGAGTGTGGTACATGTGAGTGAGTGCTGGCACATGTGTGAGTGCTGGTACATGTAGTGAGTGCTGGTACATGTAGTGAGTGCTGGTACATGAGTGAGTGCTGGTACATGTAGTGAGTGCTGGTACATGTAGTGAGTGCTGGTACATGTGGTGAGTGCTGGTACATGTAGTGAGTGCTGGTACATGTAGTGAGTGCTGGTACATGTAGTGAGTGCTGGTACATGTGGTGAGAACTGGCACAATGTTTGGAATGTTTTATTAATACCAGTGTGTATGTGTGAGTGAGACATCAGGCTGACAGCAGCGTGTGTACTGTATCTGTACCCTTGTTCCATCATGCCAGTCCTCATCATTTCACCTTTCAGACCATCGAATAGTGAACTATTAA
>WNWK01017655.1:0-41875 GCA_009830355.1 Cherax destructor
GAGACAGAGACCACTGTGTGTGTGTGAGACAGAGACCACTGTGTGTGTGTGAGACAGAGACCACTGTGTATGTGTGAGAGAGAGACCACTGTGTGTGTGTGAGACAGAGACCACTGTGTGTGTGTGAGACAGAGACCACAGTGTGTGTGTGAGACAGAGACCATAGTGTGTGTGTGAGACAGAGACCACAGTGTGTGTGTGAGACAGAGACCACAGTGTGTGTGTGAGACAGAGACCACAGTGTGTGTGTGAGACAGAGACCACAGTGTGTGTGTGAGACAGAGACCACAGTGTGTGTGTGAGACAGAGACCACAGTGTGTTTGTGAGACAGAGACCACAGTGTGTGTGTGAGACAGAGACCACAGTGTGTTTGTGAGACAGAGACCACTGAACTGTCTCCAACATTCCACACACCTACACTCGGGCTATCTTCACTCCAGAGATATCGCTCTCAAATAAAGACAGCCACATCATTATCAATGTCAGGAGACACAACTCACCAGCTACCGTCTATAATCAGCCTACCAAATGTTTCTCAACTCTCAGCTGTGACTTCTACAAAGAGAGAGTGAAAGCCTTAACAGAAGTTAACCTTGACTGACAGCACAGGTACAAGATATAGCAAACACATTTAAGATTAATTATGTAGAGTCCGTTGAGTTATCTTGCACTGTGATCTTACACTGTGAGTGATCACTGTGATCTAACACTGTGAGTGATCACTGTGATCTTATATTGTGAGTGATCACTGTGATCTAACACTGTGAGTGATCACTGTGATCTTATATTGTGAGTGATCACTGTGATCTTACACTGTGAGTGATCGTTGTGATCTTACACTGTGAGTGATCACTGTGATTTTACACTGTAAGTGATCAGTGTGATCTTACACTGTGAGTGATCATTGTGATCTTACACTGTGAGTGATCACTGTGATCTTACACTGTGAGTGATAATTGTGATCTTACACTGTGAGTGATCACTGTGATCTTACACTGTGAGTGATCAGTGTGATCTTACACTGTGAGTTATCAGTGGGATCTTACACTGTGAGTAATCAGTGTGATCTTACACTGTGAGTTATCAGTGGGATCTTACACTGTGAGTGATCAGTGTGATCTTACACTGTGAGTGATCATTGTGATCTTACACTGTGAGTGATCACTGTGATTTTACACTGTGAGTGATCAGTGTGATCTTACACTGTGAGTGATCATTGTGATCTTACACTGTGAGTGATCAGTGTGATCTTACACTGTGAGTGATCACTGTGATTTTACACTGTGAGTGATCAGTGTGATCTTACACTGTGAGTGATCATTGTGATCTTACACTGTGAGTGATCACTGTGAGCTTACATTGTGAGTGATCATTGTGATCTTACACTATGAGTGATCACTGTGATCTTACACTGTGAGTGATTAGTGTGATCTTACACTGTGAGTAATCAGTGGGATCTTACACTGTGAGTGATCATTGTGATCTTACACTGTAAGTGATCACTGTGATCTTACACTGTGAGTGATCAGTGTGATCTTACACTGTGAGTGATCACTGTGATCTTACACTGTGAGTGATCAGTGAGATCTTACACTGTGAGTGATCACGGTGATCTTAAACTGTGAGTGATCACTGTAATCTTACACTGTGAGTGATCACTAAGATCTTACACTGTGAGTGATCACTGTGATCTTACACTGTGAGTGATCACGGTGATCTTAAACTGTGAGTGATCACTGTGATATTACACTGTGAGTGATCACTGTGATCTTACACTGTGAGTGATCACTGTGATCTTACACTGTGAGTGATCACTGTGATCTTACACTGTGAGTGATCAGTGTGATCTTACACTTTGAGTGATCAGTGTGATCTTACACTGTGAGTGATCACTGTGACCTTAAACTGTGAGTGATCACTGTGATCTTACACTGTGAGTGATCACTGTGATCTTACACTGTGATCTTACACTGTGAGTGATCACTGTGATTTTACACTGTGACTGATCAGTGTGATCACTTGATCACTGTGAAATGATGCACTGTCATCTTACACTGTAGTGATCATGTGATCTTACACTGTGAGTGATCAGTGTGATCTTACACTTTGGGTGATCAGTGTGATCTTACACTTGAGTGATCAGTGTGATCTCACTGTAGTGATCACTGTGATCCTGGTGATCACTGTGATCTTACACTGTGACTGATCAGTGTGATCTTACACTGTGAGTGATCACTGTGATCTTACACTGTGAGTGATCACTGTGATCTTACACTGTGAGTGATCAGTGTGATCTTACACTGTGAGTAATCACTGTGATCTTACACTGTGAGTGATCAGTGTATTCTTACACTGTGAGTGATCACTGTGATCTTACACTGTGAGTGATCAGTGTGATCTTACACTTTGAGTGATCAGTGTGATCTTACACTGTGAGTCATCACTGTGATCGTACACTGTGAGTAATCACTGTGATCTCACACTGTGAGTGATCAGTGTGATCTTACACTGTGAGTGATCAGTGTGATCTTACACTGTGAGTGATCAGTGTGATCTTACGCTGTGAGTGATCAGTGTGATCTTACACTGTGAGTGATCACTGTGATCTTACACTGTGAGTGATCACTGTGATCTTACACTGTGAGTGATCACTGTGATCTTACAATGTGATCTTACACTGTGATCTTACATTGTGATCTTACACTGTGATCTTACATTATGATCTTACACTGTGATCTTACACTGTGAGCTTACATTGTGATCTTACACTGTGATCTTACATTGTGATCTTACACTGTGATCTTACAATGTGATCTTACACTATATGTTCTCTGGTGTAATGTACTTTGTTTTGGACTAAAGAAGATTCCTGGCGGCCGAAACGTTTCCTGTATGAAAGTTCCCAATATGTTGTATGTATCTCTGTATGAAATTGATACCTATTGTGAGTAACAGTCTGCTGATAGTGGCTTTATGACAGTCTTACAGTCTGCTGATAGTGGCTTTATGACAGTCTTACAGTCTGCTGATAGTGGCTTTATGACAGTCTTACAGTCTGCTGATAGTGGCTTCATGACAGTCTACAGTCTGCTGATAGTGGCTTATGACAGTCTTACAGTCTGCTGATAGTGGCTTCATGACAGTCCTACAGTCTGCTGATAGTGGCTTTCATGACAGTCTTACAGTCTGCTGATAGTGGCTTTATGACAGTCTTACAGTCTGCTGATAGTGGCTTCATGACAGTCTTACAGTCTGCTGATAGTGGCTTTATGACAGTCTTACAGTCTGCTGATAGTGGCTTTATGACAGTCTTACAGTCTGCTGATAGTGGCTTTATGACAGTCTTAAAGTCTGCTGATAGTGGCTTTATGACAGTCTTACAGTCTGCTGATAGTGGCTTTATGACAGTCTTACAGTCTGCTGATAGTGGCTTCATGACAGTCTTACAGTCTGCTGATAGTGGCTTTATGACAGTCTTACAGTCTGCTGATAGTGGCTTTATGACAGTCTTACAGTCTGCTGATAGTGGCTTTATGACAGTCTTAAAGTCTGCTGATAGTGGCTTTATGACAGTCTTACAGTCTGCTGATAGTGGCTTTATGACAGTCTTACAGTCTGCTGATAGTGGCTTTATGACAGTCTTAAAGTCTGCTGATAGTGGCTTCATGACAGTCTTACAGTCTGCTGATAGAGGCTTTATGACAGTCTTAAAGTCTGCTGATAGTGGCTTCATGACAGTCTTACAGTCTGCTGATAGAGGCTTTATGACAGTCTTAAAGTCTGCTGATAGTGGCTTCATGACAGTCTTACAATCTGTTGAGATTGGCTTTATAACACAATCTTACAGTCTAGTGAAAGTACAGTCATAACAGTCTTACAATCTGGTACTGAGAGTACAGTCATAACAGTCTTACAGTCTGGTACTCAGAATACAGTCATAACAGTCTTACAATCTGGTACTCAGAGTACAGTCATAACAGTCTTACAGTCTGGTACTCAGAATACAGTCATAACAGTCTTACAATCTGGTACTCAGAGTACAGTCATAACAGTCTTACAGTCTGGTACTCAGAGTACAGTCATAACAGTTTTACAGTCTAGTACTCAGAGTACAGTCATAATAGTCTTACAGTCTAGTACTCAGAGTACAGTCATAACAGTCTTACAATCTGGTACTGAGAGTACAGTCATAACAGTCTTACAGTCTGGTACTCAGAATACAGTCATAACAGTCTTACAATCTGGTACTGAGAGTACAGTCATAACAGTCTTACAATCTGGTACTGAGAGTACAGTCATAACAGTCTTACAGTCTGGTACTCAGAGTACAGTCATAACAGTCTTACAATCTGGTACTCAGAGTACAGTCATAACAGTCTTACAGTCTGGTACTCAGAGTACAGTCATAACAGTCTTACAGTCTAGTACTCAGAGTACAGTCATAACAGTCTTACAATCTGGTACTGAGAGTACAGTCATAACAGTCTTACAGTCTGGTACTCAGAGTACAGTCATAACAGTCTTACAGTCTGGTACTCAGAATACAGTCATAACAGTCTTACAGTCTGGTACTCAGAGTACAGTCATAACAGTCTTACAGTCTAGTACTCAGAGTACAGTCATAAGTCTTACATTCTGGTACTCAGAGTACAGTCATAACAGTCTTACAGTCTGGTACTTAGAGTACAGTCATAACAGTCTTACAGTCTGGTACTCAGAGTACAGTCATAACAGTCTTACAGTCTGGTACTCATAGTACAGTCATAACTGTTTTACAGTCTGGTACTCATAGTACAGTCATAACAGTCTTATAGTCTGGTACTCAGAGTACAGTCATAACAGTCTTACAGTCTGGTACTCAGAGTACAGTCATAACAGTCTTACAGTCTGGTACTCATAGTACAGTCATAACAGTCTTACAGTCTGGTACTCAGAGTACAGTCATAACAGTCTTACAGTCTGGTACTCAGAGTACAGTCATAACAGTTTTACAGTCTGGTACTCACAGTACAGTCATAACAGTCTTACAGTGTGGTACTCACAGTACAGTCATAACAGTCTTACAGTCTGGTACTCAGAGTACAGTCATAACAGTGTTACAGTCTGGTACTCAGAGTACAGTCATAACAGTTTTACAGTCTGGTACTCATAGTACAGTCATAACAGTCTTACAGTCTGGTACTCAGAGTACAGCCATAACAGTCTTACAGTCTGGTACTCAGAGTACAGTCATAACAGTCTTACAGTCTAGTACTCAGAGTACAGTCATAAGTCTTACATTCTGGTACTCAGAGTACAGTCATAACAGTCTTACAGTCTGGTACTCAGAGTACAGTCATAACAGTCTTACAGTCTGGTACTCAGAGTACAGTCATAACAGTCTTACAGTCTGGTACTCATAGTACAGTCATAACAGTCTTACAGTCTGGTACTCAGAGTACAGTCATAACAGTCTTACAGTCTGGTACTCAGAGTACAGTCATAACAGTTTTACAGTCTGGTACTCATAGTACAGTCATAACAGTCTTACAGTCTGGTACTCAGAGTACAGTCATAACAGTCTTACAGTCTGGTACTCAGAGTACAGTCATAACAGTCTTACAGTCTGCTGATAGAGGCTTTATGACAGTCTTAAAGTCTGCTGATAGTGGCTTCATGACAGTCTTACAATCTGTTGAGATTGGCTTTATAACACAATCTTACAGTCTAGTGAAAGTACAGTCATAACAGTCTTACAATCTGGTACTGAGAGTACAGTCATAACAGTCTTACAGTCTGGTACTCAGAATACAGTCATAACAGTCTTACAATCTGGTACTCAGAGTACAGTCATAACAGTCTTACAGTCTGGTACTCAGAATACAGTCATAACAGTCTTACAATCTGGTACTCAGAGTACAGTCATAACAGTCTTACAGTCTGGTACTCAGAGTACAGTCATAACAGTTTTACAGTCTAGTACTCAGAGTACAGTCATAATAGTCTTACAGTCTAGTACTCAGAGTACAGTCATAACAGTCTTACAATCTGGTACTGAGAGTACAGTCATAACAGTCTTACAGTCTGGTACTCAGAATACAGTCATAACAGTCTTACAATCTGGTACTGAGAGTACAGTCATAACAGTCTTACAATCTGGTACTGAGAGTACAGTCATAACAGTCTTACAGTCTGGTACTCAGAGTACAGTCATAACAGTCTTACAATCTGGTACTCAGAGTACAGTCATAACAGTCTTACAGTCTGGTACTCAGAGTACAGTCATAACAGTCTTACAGTCTAGTACTCAGAGTACAGTCATAACAGTCTTACAATCTGGTACTGAGAGTACAGTCATAACAGTCTTACAGTCTGGTACTCAGAGTACAGTCATAACAGTCTTACAGTCTGGTACTCAGAATACAGTCATAACAGTCTTACAGTCTGGTACTCAGAGTACAGTCATAACAGTCTTACAGTCTAGTACTCAGAGTACAGTCATAACAGTGTTACAGTCTGGTACTCAGAGTACAGTCATAACAGTTTTACAGTCTGGTACTCATAGTACAGTCATAACAGTCTTACAGTCTGGTACTCAGAGTACAGCCATAACAGTCTTACAGTCTGGTACTCAGAGTACAGTCATAACAGTCTTACAGTCTAGTACTCAGAGTACAGTCATAAGTCTTACATTCTGGTACTCAGAGTACAGTCATAACAGTCTTACAGTCTGGTACTCAGAGTACAGTCATAACAGTCTTACAGTCTGGTACTCAGAGTACAGTCATAACAGTCTTACAGTCTGGTACTCATAGTACAGTCATAACAGTCTTACAGTCTGGTACTCAGAGTACAGTCATAACAGTCTTACAGTCTGGTACTCAGAGTACAGTCATAACAGTTTTACAGTCTGGTACTCATAGTACAGTCATAACAGTCTTACAGTCTGGTACTCAGAGTACAGTCATAACAGTCTTACAGTCTGGTACTCAGAGTACAGTCATAACAGTCTTACAGTCTGGTACTCAGAGTACAGTCATAACAGTTTTACAGTCTGGTACTCATAGTACAGTCATAACAGTCTTACAGTCTGGTACTCAGAGTACAGTCATAACAGTTTTACAGTCTGGTACTCATAGTACAGTCATAACAGTCTTACAGTCTGGTACTCAGAGTACAGTCATAACAGTCTTACAGTCTGGTACTCAGAGTACAGTCATAACAGTCTTACAGTCTGGTACTCAGAGTACAGTCATAACAGTTTTACAGTCTGGTACTCATAGTACAGTCATAACAGTCTTACAGTCTGGTACTCATAGTACAGTCATAACAAACTAACAACTGTAGGTTAACATTCATAAAACATTATAAACATTATGTTGATATAACAACATTTTGACTTATCACCATAACAATCAAATATTTTTCACCCACAGATTAAGCCGGAACCAAAGAGAGGAAGAGGGGAGGAAGGGGAGAAAGAGGGGAGGAAGGGGAGAAAGAGGAGAGGAAGGGGAGGAAGAAGGGAGGAAGGAGAGAGAAGGAGAAATATAGATGCTGTGGAGTGAGACGTTAACGAATTTTTTGAACGAAGAGAGATATTAGAGAGAGAGAGACAGAGATAGAAAGATAGAGATAGATGCATAAATAGATAGAGGATCGATAGATCCAAATCTCCACATACAGGCTTCAGTTTCTCCTGAAACACACATACACACACTCACACGTAAAGAAACTAGAGAAAGTGCAAAGGTTTGCGACAAGGTTAGTTCCACAACTCAGGGGACTGTCCTATGAAGAAAGGTTGAGGGAAATAGGACTAACAACACTGGAGGAAAGAAGGGTTAGAGGAGACATTTCTTCAGCCACAGAGTAGTCAGGAAGTGGAATAGTCTAGAGAAAGATATAGTGGAGGCAGGAACCATACATAGTTTTAAGACAAGGTATGATAAAGCTCATGGAGCAGGGAGAGCAGAGACCCAGTAGCGGACAGCGAAGAGGCGGGGCCAGGAGCTGAGTCTCGACCCCTGCAACCACAATTAGGTGAGTACAATTAGGTGAGGTGAGTATACACACACACACACACACACACACACACACACACACACACCACACACACACACACACACACACACACCACACACACACACACACACACACACACACACACACACACACACACACACACACACACACACACACCACACACACACACACAGCCCCGGTGGCCTGGTGACTAAAGCTCTCGCTTCACACACGGAGGGCCCGGGTTCAATTTCCTGCGGGGCAGAACATTTTGAAGTGTTTCCTTACACACACACACACACACATACAAAAGGCCTAGTGTCTAATCGACATGTCCCTAGGACAAAATGGTAACACACACACACACACACACACACACACACACACACCACAATTAGGTGAGTACACACACTGAAACGTGGAGGGTTAAGATGATGGAGGTGGTACTGGAAAACCTCATGTACCAACACGTAAGGGACACTACCAGAGAGAGAGGAGAGAATTAACCAGCGAGACTGGACCTAGTATTTACCTTTTGTAGTGCAGATATTGAGGACATCACATATAAAAGATCCCTTCTTGAGGCCAGTGATCATGTGGTTCTGAGCTTCGAATACATTGTAGAGTTACAAATGGAGAGGGAAGCAGGAAGGGCAGGACGAATGAAGGCAAACTACAAGAAAGGGGACTACACAGTCATGAAGAATTTCCTGCGCGAGGTTCAGTGGGACAGAGAACTGGCAGGGAAGTCAGTAAACGAGATGATGGAATATGTGACAACAATATGTAAGGAAGCTGAGGAGAGGTTTGTACCGAAGGGTAACAGAAATAACGAAAAAGCCAGGATGAGCCCTTGGTTCATTAAAAAGTGTAGAGAGGCCAAAACCAAGTGTGCTGGAGAATGGAAGAAGTATAGAAGGCAAAGGACCCAGGAGAATAAGGAGAGCAGTCGTAGAGCCAGAAATGAATATGCACAGGTAAGAGGGAAGGCCCAACAACAATGCGAAAATGACATAGCAGTGAAAACCAAATCTGACCCAAAGCTGTTGTACAGCCACATCAGGAAGTAAACAACAGTCAAGGACCAGGTGATCAGGCTGAGGAAGGAAGGAGGAGAGATCACAAGAAACGATCTAGAAGTATGTGAGGAGCTCATCATGAGATTTAAAGAAGTGTTCACAGAGGAAACAGAAAGGACTCCAGAAAGACGGAGAGATGGGGTACACCATCAAGTGTTGGACACAATACATACAACCGAGGAAGAATTGAAGAGGCTGCTATGCGACCTAGATACCTCAAAGGCGATGGGGCCAGATAACATCTCTCCATGGGTCCTGAGAGAGGAAGCAGAGGCACTATGTGTGCTACTAACAACACACAACACATGTCGTTAGTAACACACAACACATGTGTTGTTAGTAGCACTATGTATGCTACTAACAACACATATATAGAAACAGGGCGACTACCTGACATATGGAAGACAGCAAATGTAGTCCCAGTTATTAAAAAAGGAGACAGACACGAAGCATTAAACTACAGACCAGTGTCACTGACGTGTATAGTATGCAAAGTCATAGAGAAGATTATCAGGAGAAGAGTGTTAGAGCACCTAAAAAGGAATGAGCTTATCAACGACAACCAGCATGGTTTCAGGGACGGGAAATCCTGTGTTGCAAACCTACTGGAGTTCTATAACAGGGTGACAGCAGAAAGATAAGAGAGAGAGGGGTGGGTAGATTGCATTTTTTTGGACTATAAGAAGGCGTTTGACACAGTACCAAGCAAGAGATTAGTGCAAAAGCTGGAGGACCAGGTAGAGATTACAGGGAAGGCACTGCAATAGATCAGGGAATACCTGTCAGCAAGAAAACAGCGAATCATGTTACGTGGCGAGGTGTCAGAGTGGGCTCCTGCAACGAGCGGGGTGACACAGGGATCAGTCCTAGGACCGGTGCTGTTTCTGGTGTTTGTGAACGACATGACGGAAGGAATAGACTCAGAAGTATCCGTGTTTGCAGATGATGTGAAGTTGATGAGAAGAATTCAATCGGACGAGGACCTGGAGTTTACCTGGAGAGAGTTCCGGGGGTCAACGCCCCTACGGCCTGGTCTGTGACCAGGGCTCACGGTGAATCAGAGCCTGATCTACCAGGCTGTTACTGCTGGCCACACGCAGTCCAACGTACGAACCACAGCCCGGCTGGTCAGGTACTAACTTTAGGTGCCTGTCCAGTGCCTGCTTGAAGACAGCCAGGGGTCTATTGGTAATCCCCCTTATGTACGCTGGGAGGCAGTTGAACAGTCTTGGGCCCCTGACACTTATTGTGTTGTCTCTCAACGTGCTAGTGGCACCCCTGCTTTTCTTTGGGGGGATGTTGCATCGTCTGCCGAGTCTTTTGCTTTCGTAGGGAGTGACTCTCGTGTGCAAGTTTGGTACTAATCCCTCGAGAATTTTCCAAGTGTATATAATAATGTATCTCCCGGTAAATTCCCAGTAATTGAGGTGGTTTATCGCAGTTATGCGTGCCGTGAAGGTTCTCTGTACATTTTCTAGTTCAGCAATTTCACCTGCCTTGAAAGGTGCAGTTAGTGTGCAGCAATATTCCAGCCTAGATAGAACAAGCGACCTGAAAAGTGTCAACATGGGCTTGGCATCCCTGGTTTTGAAGATTCTCATTATCCATCCTGTCATTTTTCTAGCAGATGCGATTGCTACAGTGTTATGGTCCTTGAAGGTGAGATCCTGACATGATCACTCCCAGGTCTTTGACATTAGTTTTTCGCTCTATTGTGTGGTTGGAATTTGTTTTATACTCCGATGAAATTTTAATTTCCTCACGTTTTCAATATCGGAGTAATTGCAATTTCTCATCATTGAACTTCATATTGTTTTCTGCAGCCCATTCAAGATTTGGTTGATGTCTGCTTGGAGTCTTGCAGTGTCTTCAATGGTGGACACTGTCATGCAGATTCGGGTGTCATCTGCAAAGGAAGACACAGCACTGTGGTTTATATCCCTCTCTATGTCCGAAATGAGGATGTAATAATATTGGTAGAATTACCGACAATATGTTAAGTAAAAGGACACAAATGCAACTAATGTGACATTTTATTGTGGCAACGTTTCGCTCTCCAGGAGCTTTTTCAAGCCGTTACAAGCGATACATGGACACAGAGGGTATATATATACTCTCAAAGTGAGGTGTAATACTAGTGGTGGTAGAAGTAGTAGTGATATAAGTTGTAGTAGTAGTAGTAATACAATAAGGTAGAACAATCAATTTGCACATGAGTAAAGTGATAAAACATTACATGGGTATATAAAAATAGGTTGACAAATATTTCTGCTGGAGGTTGGAATAGAAGGCCTGTAGCAGTGTTGCACATCTACGAAGTGCTTGTGTTGAATTAGCAGGAGAGACTATGTGATGGTAGGGTTTAAGAATCCTCCTGAAAACAGTGAACCTACCATCACATAGTCTCTCCTGCTAATTCAACACAAGCACATCGTAGATGCGGAACACTCCTACAGGCCTTCTATTCCAACCTCCAGCAGAAATATTTGTCTAACCTATTTTATACTACCCATGTAATTGTTTTATCCCTTTACTCATGTGCAAATTGATTGTTCCACCTATTGTATTACTACTACTACTACAACTTATATCACTACTACTTCTACCACCACTAGTATTACACCTCACTTTGAGAGTATATATATACCCTCTGTGTCCATGTATCGCTTGTAACGGCTTGAAAAAGCTCCTCGAGATATGAGGATGAGGAACAAGATGGGAGCGAGTACTGTGCCTTGTGGAACAGAGCTTTTCACCGTAGCTGTCTCAGACTTTACTCTGTTGACTACTACTCTTTGTGTTCTACTTGTTAGGAAATTATAGATCCATCTACCAACTTTTCCTGTTATTCCTTTATCACGCTTTTTGTGTGCTATTACACCATGGTCACACTTGTCAAAGGCTTTTGCAAAGTCTGTGTATATAACATCTGCATTCTGTTTATCTTCTAGAGCATCCAGGACCTTGTCGTAGTGGTCCAGTAGTTGGGACAGACAGGAGCGACCTGCTCTAAACCCATGCTGCCCTGGGTTGTGTAATTGATAGGTATCTAGATGAGTGGCGATCTTGCTTCTCAGAACCCTTTCAAAGATTTTTATGATAGGACATGTTAGCGCTATTGGTCTTTAGTTCTTTGCCAATGCTTTATTGCCCCCTTTGTGGAGTGGGGCTATGTCTGTTGTTTTTAGTAACTGCGGGACGACCCCAGTGTCCATGCTCCCTCTCCATAGGATGTTAAAAGTACGTGATAGGGGCTTCTTGCAGTTCTTGATGAACACGGAGTTCCATGAGTCAGGGCCTGGAGCGGAGGGCATGGGCATGTCATTTATCGCCTCTTCGAAGTCATTTGGCGTCAGGATAATGTCAGATAGGTTTGCGTTTATCAAGTTCTGTGGCACTCTAATAAAAAAATTATTTAGGTCTTCGACTTTCAGTCTGGTTAGCGGCTCGCTAAAAACTGAGTCATACTGGGACTTTAGTAACTCACTCATTTCCTTGCTGTCATCTGTGTAGGACCCATCCCGTTTAAGTAGGGGTCCAATACTGGGTGTTGTTCTCGACTTTGATTTGGCATATGAAAAGAAATACTTTGAGTTTCTTTCAATTTCATTTATTGCATTTAGTTCTTCCCGCGTTTCTTGATTCCTGTAAGATTCCTTTAGTTTTAGTTTGGTTTGCTATTTCTCTGACCAATGTCTCCCTACGTATTTCAGATATATTGACCTCTTGTAGCCGCTCTGTTATTCTTTGCCTTCGCCTGCATAAGTAGCGCCTTTATCTTTCTAGCTTACATCTTGTCCTCATTTTCCTTAAGGGAATTTGTCTTGAACAAACCTCAAGTGCCACAGAGTTAAATTGTTCTAGACATAGGTTAGGATCTGAGATGCTTAGGCTATCTGAAGAAGTGAATGTTTTCAGATATGTATTTTGGGAGTTGACTTGTCAGTGGATGGATTTATGACGGATGGGGTTAACCATAGAATTGATGAAGGAAAAAAGGTGAGTGGTGCATTGAGGTATCTGTGGAAATTAGGAGTGTGGAAATTAGGAGGTTTGGAGTTACTAAAAGTATTTGTCCCACAATATGTTTTTGTTATTGAAGTTTTAATTTGGTGAAGGCTCCCTCGCGGCTGATCACATTTTGTCGATCTGGGGCCCCCCTCATACATGTCTGGACTTCTATTATATTGTGATCTGAGTATATTGTCTTTGATATGACGACATTTCGTATCAGATCATCATTGTTAGTGAAGATGAGGTCCAGCGTATTTTCCAATCTTGTAGGCTCTATTATTTGCTGGTTTAAAGGTGAATTTGGTGCAGAGATTTAAAAGTTCATGTGTGTGCGAGTTTTCATCTGAGCTGTCTCCTGGTGTTATCTCTGCTACCACATTGTTTGCAATATTCCTCCATTTTAGGTGCCTTAGGTTGAAGTCCCCCTGGAGCAAGATGATGGGGGCAGGAGCTGGAAGGCTTTCCAGACAGTGGTCAATTTTCAGAAGCTGTTCCTGGAATTGTTGGGACGTTGGATCCGGAGGCTTGTATACAACCACAATGACCAGGTTTTGATTCTCGATCTTTATTGCTAATACTTCAACCACATCATTTGAGGCATTTAGTAGTTCTGAACATATAAGTGACTCTGTGATATACAGGCCAACCCCCCCTTTTGCCTGTTCACTCTGTCACATCTGTATAGGTTGTAGCCAGGGATCCATATTTCATTGTCCAAGTGATCCTTTATGTGGGTCTCTGTGAAAGCCGCAAACATTGCATTTGACTCTGTAAGCAGTCCCCGGATGTAAGGTATTTTGTTGTTCGTCCCTGGCTTTACACCCTGTATATTTGTATGGGGGGGGGGGTCTTTTTTTCCTGGCACTAATATCTGTTGTTGTGGTGAGGAGGCCATTGACTGTGGTTCCACTCCAGAAATTATTGCAGTTGGTGTATGATTTCTGTCATTTCTTGTCAGTTTTTTTTCCTTCCTGGCGCTAAAAAAACCTGTCTCTCTGGAGTGGCTTTATCTACCCAGGTTTTCCCATGGTCTAGATGTTCTGTGTCGTCTTGTACCCTTTAGGTGTTGTGCCTGGCAATATAGGTTATAGCACTGTCTTTCCTGAACTACAAAGGGATCTGGACAGGCTGCAGGTCTAGGCCAGAAACTCGCTCCTGGAGTTCAACCCCACCAAGTGCAAAGTCATGAAGATTAGGGAATGGCAAAGAAGACCGCAGACAGAGTACAGTCTACGAGGCCAGAGACTACAAACCTCACTCAAGGAAAAGGATCTTGGGGTGAGTATAACACCAGGCACATCTCCTGAGGCGCACATCAACCAAATAATTGCTGCAGCATACAGACTCCTGGCAAACCTGAGAACAGCATTCCGACATCTAAATATGGAGTCATTCAGGACCCTGTACACTGTGTACGTTAGTTCCATATTGGAGTATGCAGCGCCAGTTTGGAACCCTCACCTAGCCAAGCATGTAAGGAAACTAGAGAAAGTGCAAAGGTTTGCAACAAGACTAGTTCCGGAACTAAGGGGTATGTCCTACGAGAAAAGGTTAAGGAAAATCAACCTGACGATACTGGAAGACAGGAGAGATAGGGAGAATATGATAACGACATATAAAATACTGAGAGAAATCGACAAGGTTGACAGAGACAGAATGTTCCAGAGATGGGACACAGCAACAAGGGGACACAGTTGGAAGTTGAAGACTCAGATGAATCACAGGGATGTTAGGAAGTATTTCTTCAGAGTGGTCAGGAAGTGGAATAGTCAGGGAAGCGATGTAGTGGAGGCAGGATCCATACATAGCTTTGTAGATGAATGGTTCAGAGAACCGACAAGTTGTTAAATTAGACACATATGCAACACTTGGGTATCTTTATTGAGGAAACGTTTCGCCACACAGTGGCTTCATCAGTCCAATACAAAGTAGAAAGGTGTAAGGAGAGGAGGAGTTTGAGGTTATCAGTCCCTCGGCCTGGAGTCGATGTGTTCAGTCCATCAATCTTGTTAGAAGTGTAGCACAAAGCCGTAGAGGTGGCTTATATGCTGTAATCAGGTGAGATGAAGCAGGAGGAGGCAGGTCATAGTGGTATCAACCACTAGTCGAAGTAAGTCCTTGTCCAAAGGTTTGGACAAATGTTGAAGAATCCCTTTGTATCAAGATCCCAAGAAGTTGCTGTGTCAGACAGGATGTAGATGAATGGTTCAGAGAACCGACAAGTTGTTAAATTAGACACATATGCAACACTTGGGTATCTTTATTGAGGAAACGTTTCGCCACACAGTGGCTTCATCAGTCCAATACAAAGTAGAAAGGTGTAAGGAGAGGAGGAGTTTGAGGTTATCAGTCCCTCGGCCTGGAGTCGATGTGTTCAGTCCATCAATCTTGTTAGAAGTGTAGCACAAAGCCGTAGAGGTGGCTTATATGCTGTAATCAGGTGAGATGAAGCAGGAGGAGGCAGGTCATAGTGGTATCAACCACTAACAAGATTGATGGACTGAACACATCGACTCCAGGCCGAGGACTGATAACCTCAAACTCCTCCTCTCCTTACACCTTCTACTTGTATTGACTGATGAAGCCACTGTGTGGCGAAACGTTTCCTCAAAAGATACCCAAGTGTTGCATATGTGTCTAATTTAACAACTTGTCGGTTCTCTGAACCATTCATCTACATCCTGTCTGACACAGCAACTTCTTGGGATCTTGATACAAAGGGATTCTTCAACATTTGTCCAAACCTTTGACAGGACTACTCGACTAGTGGTTGATACCACTATGACCTGCTCCTCCTGCTTCATCTCACCTGATTACAGCATATAAGCCACCTCTACGGCTTTGTGCTACACTTCTAACAAGATTGATGGACTGAACACATCGACTCCAGGCCGAGGGACTGATAACCTCAAACTCCTCCTCTCCTTACACCTTCACTTTGTATTGGACTGATGAAGCCACTGTGTGGCGAAACGTTTCCTCAATAAAGATACCCAAGTGTTGCATATGTGTCTAATTTAACATACATAGCTTTAATGAGAGGTATGATAAAGCTCATGGAGCAGGAAGAGTGACTTAGTAGCGACCAGTGAAGAGGCGGGGCCAGGAGCTATGACTCGACCCCTGCAACCACAACTAGGTGAGTACACACACACACGCACACACACACAGAGCGAAGCTACTGGTCATGGGCGATTTCAACCACAGGGAGATCGACTGGGAGAACCAAGAACCACGTGGGGGTCCAGAAACTTGGAGAGCCAAGATGATGGACGTGGTACTGGAAAACCTGATGCACCAACATGTCAGGGACACGACCAGAGAGAGAGGAGAGGATGAACCAGCAAGGCTGGACCTTGTATTCACCCTGAACAGCTCAGACATTGAGGCCGTAACACACGAGAGCCCCCTGGGAGCCAGCGACCATATGGTGCTGAGCTTTGAGTACATAGTAGAGTTACAGGTGAAGAGGGAAAACGGTACTAAAAGAGACAAAACAAACTTTAAAAGAGGAGACTACACGGGTATGAGGAACTTCCTGCAGGAGGTTCAGTGGGAAAGGGACATGGAAGGACACTCAGTAAATGAAATGATGGAATACGTAGCGACAAAGTGCAAGAAGGCAGAGGAACAGTTTATACCCAAAGGCAAAAGATTAAATGGGAAGGCCAGAAAGAGCCCCTGGTTTAACCAAAGGTGCAGGGAGGCAAAGACTCAGATTGCCAGAGAATGGAAAAAGTACAGAAGGCAAAGAACCCAAGAAAACAAAGAGATTAGTCATAGAGCTAGAAACGAGTATGCACAGGTACAGAGGGAGGCCCAGAAACAGTACGAAAATGACATAGCATCGAAAGTCAAGTCTGACCCGAAACTGAAGTACAGTCACATCAGAAGGAAGACAACAGTCAAGGACCAGGTGATAAGGCTGAGGAGAGAAGATGGGGAACTCACAAGAAACGGCCAAGAGGTATGTGAGGAGCTCAACTCAAGGTTTAAGGAGGTATTCACAGTTAAGCCAGGAAGGCAGCTGGGTAGACAGGACAGAGCGCAACACCAACAAGGGATGTATCAAGTGTTGGATTCCATACACACAACTGAGGAGGAGGTGAAGCAGTTACTCAGTGACCTTGATACCTCAAAGGCGATGGGTCCGGACAATATCTCTCCGTGGGTTCTTCGGGAAGGAGCTTAGGTACTGAGTGTGCCACTTACCATAATATTCAACACATCCCTTGAAACTGGGCAGATACCTGAGGTATGGAAGAAGGCCAACGTAGTCCCCATTTTTAAGAAAGGAGAAAAGAGGCACTAAACTATAGACCGGTGTCACTTACGTATATAGTGTGCAAAGTCTTGGAGAAAATCATCAGGAAAAATATGGTGGAGCATCTGGAACGGCAGAGGATAATCAACGCGAGACAGCACGGATTTAGGGAAGGCAAATCCTGTGTAACAAACCTCCTAGAGTTCTATGATAAAGTAACAGAGGTAAGGCAAGAGAGAGAAGGGTGGGTTGATTGCATTTTTCTGGACTGCAGATTAGTGAAGAAGTTGGAAGAACAAGCGTGTATAACAGGAAGGGCACTGGAATGGATCAGGGAATACCTCACAGGGAGGCAACAACGGGTCATGGTGCATGATGAGGTATCACAGTGGGCGCCTGTGACGAGCGGGGTCCCGCAGGGGTCAGTCCTAGGAAATGTGCTATTCTTGGTATATGTATGAATGACATGACGGACGGGATAGACTTAGAAGTGTCTCTGTTCGCAGATGATGTGAAATTAATGAGGAGAATCACATCGGATGAGGACCAAGCAGGACTTCAAAGAGACCTGGACAAGCTTGACATCTGGTCTAGCAACTGGCTTCTCGAATTTAACCCCACCAAATGCAAAGTCATGAAGATCGGGGAAGGGCAAAGAAGACCGCTGACAGAGTACAGGCTAGGCGGACAAAGGCTACAAACCTCGTTGAAGGAGAAAAACCTTGGGGTGAGTATAACGCCAAGAACGTCTCCGGAGGCCCACATCAACCAAATAACTGCGGCAGCATATGGGCGACTGGCAAACCTAAGATTAGCGTTCCGTTACCTTAACAAGGAATCGTTCAAGACACTGTACACCGTGTACGTCAGGCCCATACTAGAATATGCAGCACCAGTCTGGAACCCACACCTGGTCAAGCACGTCAAGAAATTAGAGAAAGTGCAAAGGTTTGCGACAAGGTTAGTTCCACAACTCAGGGGACTGGAGGGTTAAAGGAGACATGGTAACGACATACAAAATACTGCAGGGAATTGACAAGGTAAATAGTGACAGGATGTTCCAGAGAGGGGACAGAGAAACAAGGGGGCACAATTGGAAGTTGAAGACTCAGATGAGTCAAAGGGATGTTAGGAAATATTTCTTCAGCCATAGAGTAGTCAGGAAGTGGAAGTCTAGCAAGTGATGTAGTGGAGGCAGGAACCATACATAGCTTTAAGACGAGGTATGATAAAGCTCATGGAGCAGGGAGAGAAGGGACCCAGTAGCGGACAGTGAAGAGGCGGGGCCAGGAGCTGAGTCTCGACCCCTGCAACCACAATTAGGTGAGTACACACACACTGGAGCCCCTTACAATAAAAGTGTTTTTCCAGTAAGTCTGTGAGATCCAGGGAGTCAGGAGAGGGATTGGTCCAGCGGTAAGATGCAGCTGCACCATCACCATCACGCAGTTGCACCTGCTCTCAGCTGCACCAGCACTCAGCTGCATCAGCACTAAGCTGCACCAGCACTAAGCTGCACCAACACTCAGCTGCACCAACACTCAGCTGCACCAGCACTCAGCTGCACCAACACTCAGCTGCACCAGCACTCAGCTGCATCAGCACTCAGCTGCATCAGCACTCAGCTGCATCAGCACTCAGCTGCACCAGCACTAAGCTGCACCAACACTCAGCTGCATTAACACTCAGCTGCACCAGCACTCAGCTGCACCAACACTCAGCTGCACCAACACTCAGCTGCATCAACACTCAGCTGCATCAGCACTCAGCTGCATCAGCACTCAGCTGCACCAGCACTAAGCTGCACCAACACTCAGCTGCATTAACACTCAGCTGCACCAGCACTCAGCTGCACCAACACTAAGCTGCACCAGCACTCAGCTGCACCAACACTCAGCTGCACTAGCACTCAACTGCATCAGCACTCACCTGCATCAGTACTCAGCTGCACCAGCACTCAGCTGCATCAGCACTCAGCTGCATCAGCACTTACCAGTACCAGCACTCAGCTGTATCAGCACTCAGCTGCATCAGCACTCAGCTGCATCAGCACTCAGCTGCACCAGCACTCAGCTGCATCAGCACTTAACAGTACCAGCACTCAGTTGTATCAGCACTCAGCTGCATCAGCACTAAGCTGCACCAGCACTCAGCTTCACCAGCACTCAGCTGTATCAGCACTCACCTGCATCAGTACTCAGCTGCACCAGCACTCAGCTGCATCAGCACTCAGCTGCATCAGCACTTACCAGTACCAGCACTCAGCTGTATCAGCACTCAGCTGCATCAGCACTCAGCTGCACCAGCACTAAGCTGCACCAACACTCAGCTGCATCAGCACTCAGCTGCATCAGCACTTAGCTGCATCAGCACTCAGCTGCATCAGCACTCAGCTGCATCAGCACTCAGCTGCATCAGCACTCAGCTGCATCAGCACTCAGCTGCATCAGCACTCAGCTGCATCAGCACTCAGCTGCATCAGCACTCAGCTTCACCAGCACTCAGCTGCACCAGCACTCAGCTGATCAGCACTCAGCTGCATCAGCACTCAGCTTCACCAGCACTCAGCTGCACCAGCACTCAGCTGTATCAGCACTCAGCTGCAGCAGCACTCAGCTGCACCAGCACTCAGCTGCATCAACACTCAGTTTCACCAGCACTCAGCTGCACCAGCACTCAGCTGCATCAGCACTCAGCTGCATCAACACTCAGCTGCACCAGCACTCAGCTGCACCAGCACTCAGCTGCATCAGCACTCAGCGCTGCACTCAGCATCACACCAGTGACCAGCACTCAGCTGTATCAGCACTCAGCTGCATCAGCACTCAGCTGCACCAGCACTCAGCATCACCTGCACTCCGCTGCACCAGCACTCAGCTGCACCTGCACTCAGCAGTACCAGCACTCCAGCTGCACCAGCACTCAGCTGCACCAGCACTCAGCGACCAGCCTCAGCTGCACCAGTACTCAGCTGCACCAGCACTCAGCTGCACTCCGCTGCACCAGCACCCAGCTGTACCAGCACTCAGCTCCACCAGCACTCAGCTGCACCAGCACTCAGCTGCACCAGCACTCAGCTGCACCAGCACTCAGCTGCACCTGCACTCAGCTGTACCAGCACTCAGCTGCATCAGCACTTAGCTGCATCAGCACTCAGCTGATGGACACCACCACTAATAGTGGTGGTGTCCTAGGCCTATAAACACACTAATAGTAGTGGTGTCCTAGGCCTATAAAAACACTAATAGTGGTGGTGTCCTAGGCTTATAAGCACTATAATAGTGGTTGTGTCCTAGGCTAATAAGCACTATAATAGTTGTGGTGTCCTAGGCCTATAAGCATTATACCAATGGTGGTGTCCTAGGCCTATAAACACTATAATAGTGGTGTGTTCTAGGCCTTTAAGCACTATAATAGTGGTGGTGGTGTCCTAGGCCTATAAACACTATAATAGTGGTGGTGTCCTAGGCCTATAAGCTCTATAATCGTGGTGATATCCTAGGCCTATAAACACTATAATATTGGTGTCCTAGGCCTATAAATATTCTAACAGTAGAATAAAATAACATCAAGGATTGATGGATTGATTACATCGACTCCAGACTGAGGGACTGATTACCTCAAACTCCTCCTGATCTTCACCATTCTACTTTGTATTGGACTGATGAAGCCACTGTGGGGCGAAACGTTTCCTCAATAAAGATACCCAAGTGTTGCATATGTGTCTAATTTATCAACTTGTCGGTTCTCTGACCCATTTATCAACCTTCCCTGGTGTTGTTAACACGTGTTGTAATGTTGTTGTTGTGGGATTACTAGTGTGCAGCTGAGTTAGAAAACACAGGTGTGTACATGTGTGTTTACTCAGCCCACTGACAGGTGTGTACATGTGTGTTTACTCAGCACACTGACAGGTGTGTACATGTGTTTACTCAGCACACTGTCAGGTGTGTACATGTGTGTTTACTCAGCCCACTGACAGGTGTGTACATGTGTGTTTACTCAGCACACTGACAGGTGTGTACATGTGTGTTTACTCAGCCCACTGACAGGTGTGTACATGTGTGTTTACTCAGCCCACTGACAGGTGTGTACATGTGTGTTTACTCAACCCACTGACAGGTGTGTACATGTGTGTTTACTCAGCCCACTGACAGGTGTGTACATGTGTGTTTACTCAGCCCACTGACAGGTGTGTACATGTGTGTTTACTCAGCACACTGACAGGTGTGTACATGTGTGTTTACTCAGCACACTGACAGCTGTGTACATGTGTGTTTACTCAGCACATTGACATGTGTGTACATGTGTGTTTACTCAGCCCACTGACAGGTATGCCCATGTGTGTTTACTCAGCCCACTGACAGGTGTGTACATGTGTGTTTACTCAGCACACTGACAGGTGAGTACATGTGTGTTTACTTAGCTCACTGAGAGGTGTGTACATGTGTGTTTACTCAGCCCACTAACAGGTGTGTACATGTGTGTTTACTCAGCCAACTGACAGGTGTGTACATGTGGGCTTACTCAGCACACTGACAGGTGTATACATGTCGGCTTACTCAGCGAACTGACAGGTGTGTACATGTGTGTTTACTCAGCACACTGACAGGTGTGTACATGTGAGTTTACTCAGCCCACTGACAGGTGTGTACATGTGGGCTTACTTAACCCACTGACAGGTGTGTACATGTGTGTTTACTCAGCACACTGACAGGTGTGTACATGTGTGTTTACTCAGCCCACTGACTGGTGTGCACATGTGTGTTTACTCAACACACTGACAGGTGTGTACATGTGCGTTTACTCAGAACACTGACAGGTGTGCACATGTGGGTTTAAACAGTCCCTTGACAGGTGTGTACATGTGAATTTTCTCGCCCCGTTGCCAGGTGTTGACGACACTAACGAGTCTTCATGCTCTTGAAACTACGTTGCTTAGTGGTTCACAGGAACCACTGTTCAAGACTCCCCGTTGCTTAGTGGTTCACAGGAACCACTGTTCAAGACTCCCCGTTGCTTAGTGGTTCACAAGAACCACTGTTCAAGACTCCCCGTTGCTTGGTGGTTCACAGGAACCACTGTTCAAGACTCCCCGTTGCTTAGTGGTTAACAGGAACCACTGTTCAAGACTCCCCGTTGCTTAGTGGTTCACAGGAACCACTGTTCAAGACTCCCCGTTGCTTGGTGGTTGTAGATGAATGGTTCAAAGAACCGACAAGTTGATAAATAAGACACATATGCAACACTTGGGTATCTTTATTGAGGAAACGTTTCGCCACACAGTGGCTTCATCAGTCCATACAAAGGAGAAAGTTGTAAGGAGAGGAAGAGTTTGAGGTAATCAGTCCCTCGGCCAGGAGTCGATGTGTTCAGTCCATCAATCTTGTAGTAAGTACAGCATAGGGCAAATAGAAGTTGCTTATATACTGTAGACAGGTGAGGCGAAGCAGCAGGAGGTGGGGTCATAGTGGTACCATCCACTAGTCGAAGTAGGTCTTCGTCCTAAGGTTGGACAAGTGTTGAAGAATCCGTTTGTATCAAGATCTCAAGAAGTTGCTGTGTCAGACAGGATGTAGATGAATGGTTCAAAGAACCGACAAGTTATAAATTAGACACATATGCAACACTTGGACTGAACACATCGACTCCAGGTCGAGGTACTGATTACCTCAAACTCCTCCTCTCATTACAACTTTCTACTTTGTATTGGACTGATGAAGCCACTGTGTGGCGAAACGTTTCCTCAATAAAGATACCCAAGTGTTGCATATGTGTCTAATTTAACTGCTTGGTGGTTCACAGGAACCACTGTTCAAGACTCCCCGTTGCTTGGTGGTTCACAGGAACCACTGTTCAAGACTCCCCGTTGCTTGGTGGTTCACAGGAACCACTGTTCAAGACTCCCCGTTGCTTGGTGGTTCACAGGAACCACTGTTCAAGACTCCCCGTTGCTTGGTGGTTCACAGGAACCACTGTTCAAGACTCCCCGTTGCTTGGTGGTTCACAGGAACCACTGTTCAAGACTCCCGTTGCTTGGTGGTTCACAGGAACCACTGTTCAAGACCCCGTTGCTTGGTGATTCACAGGAACCACTGTTCAAGACTCTACGTTGCTTGGTGGTTCACAGGAACCACTGTTCAAGACCCCGTTGCTTGGTGGTTTACAGGAACCACTGTTCAAGACTCCCCGTTGCTTGGTGGTTCAAAGGAACCACTGTTCAAGACTCCCCGTTGTTTGGTGATTCACAGGAACCACTGTTCAAGACTCCCCGTTGCTTGGTGGTTCACAGGAACCACTGTTCAAGACTCCCCGTTGCTTGGTGGTTCACAGGAACCACTGTTGTTAGGTAAGGATGTAGCAGGTGTTGTGAGGTGAAGGTGTAGCAGGTGTTGTGAGGTGAGGGTGTAGCAGGTGTTGTGAGGTGAGGGTGTAGCAGGTGTTGTGAGGTGAGGGTGTAGCAGGTGTTGTGAGGTAGGGTGTAGCAGGTGTTGTGAGGTGAGGTGTAGCAGGTGTTGTGAGGTGGGGTGTAGCAGGTGTTGTGAGGTGAGGATGTAGCAGGTGTTGTGAGGTGAGGGTGTAGCAGGTGTTGTGAAGTGAGGATTTAGCAGGTGTTGTGAGGTGAGGGTGTAGCAGGTGTTGTGAGGTGAGGATGTAGCAGGTGTTGTGAGGTGAGGGTGTATCAGGTGTTGTGAGGTGGGGTGTAGCAGGTGTTGTGAGGTGGAGGTGTAGCAGGTGTTGTGAGGTGAGGGTGTAGCAGGTGTTGTGAGGTGAGAGTGTAGCAGGTGTTGTGAGGTGAGTGTGTAGCAGGTGTTGTAAGTTGAGGGTGTAGCAAGTGTTGTGAGGTGAAGGTATTGTGAGGTGAGGTTGTAGCAGATGTTGTGAGGTGCGGGTGTAGCAGGTGTTGTGAGGTGAGGGTGTAGCAGGTGGGGTGTAGCAGGTGGGGTGTAACAGGTGTTGTGAGGGGAAGGTGTAGCAGGTGTTGTGAGGTGAGGGTGTAGCAGGTGTTGTGAGGTGAGGGTGTAACAGGTGTTGTGAGGTGAAGGTGTAGCAGGTGTTTTGAGGTGAGGGTATAGCAGGTGTTGCGAGGTGATGGTGTAGCAGGTGTTGTGAGGTGGGGTGTAGCAGGTGTTGTGAGGTGAGGGTGTAGCAGGTGTTGTGACTTGAGGGTGTAGCAGGTGTTGTGACTTGAGGGTGTAGCAGGTGTTGTGAGGTGAGGATGTAGCAGGTGTTGTGAGGTGAGGGTGTAGCAGGTGTTGTGAGGTGATTGTGTAGCAAGTGTTGTGATGTGGGGTGTAGCAGGTGTTGTGAGGTGATGGTGTAGCAGGTGTTGTGAGGTGGGGTGTAGCAGGTGTTGTGAGGTGAGGATGTAGCAGGTGTTGTGAGGTGAGGGTGTAGCAGGTGTTGTGAGGTGATGGTGTAGCAGGTGTTGTGAGGTGGGGTGTAGCAGGTGTTGTGAGGGGTGTAGCAGGTGTTGTGAGGTGAGGATGTAGCAGGTGTTGTGAGGTGAGGTGTAGCAGGTGTTGTGAGGTGATGGTGTAGCAGGTGTTGTGAGGTGGGGTGTAGCAGGTGTTGTGAGGTGGGGTGTAGCAGGTGTTGTGAGGTGAGGTGTAGCAGGTGTTGTGACTTGAGGGTGTAGCAGGTGTTGTGACTTGAGGGTGTAGCAGGTGTTGTGAGGTGAGGATGTAGCAGGTGTTGTGAGGTGAGGGTGTAGCAGGTGTTGTGAGGTGATGGTGTAGCAAGTGTTGTGATGTGGGGTGTAGCAGGTGTTGTGAGGTGATGGTGTAGCAGGTGTTGTGAGGTGGGGTGTAGCAGGTGTTGTGAGGTGAGGATGTAGCAGGTGTTGTGAGGTGAGGGTGTAGCAGGTGTTGTGAGGTTTGGGTGTAGCAGGTGTTGTGAGGTGTTGTGGTGGACCTGACTTAACTCAGTGAAGACGTGTCTTGTGTGCTCTCTGTCAATCTGAAGAAGATGTCCTCTCTTGAGCTACTCTACCAGCAGCTGAAGGAAGAACTGAGGGTAGCTAAGCTTGAGATACAGCGACTGACTGAGGAAAACAAGAGGATTCGTAGTAATCCTATTGTTGAGAATCCTAAAGCCAGGAAAGGAACCTGGACAGTGGCTAAAACGCATGGGACAAAGTTAAGGCTCAAGAGGACGGGTGGAGAGGTAGAAACAACGAAGACCCAGGAGAATGTTGTGGAAACATCGAACCCATTCTCCGTGCTACCCGATGAATGTGAGTCGACTTCTGGGAGCGTCACGACGAAAGACACAAAGGAAGGTAAAAACATTGTTGTTGTTGGGGACAGTCAGGTTAGGTACATGGATAGGGCTTTCTGTTTGATTGATAGAAGTAGGAGACAGAGGGTTTGCTTTCCTGGGGCTGGGATGGAGGATATTGTTAGCCGTCTGGACGACATTATGAGAGGTAATGGGAGCAATCCTATTATCTGTCTCAGTGCTGGAGGCAACGATGTTGGTAGACGTAGGAGTGAGGACCTGACTAGCAGGTTTAGGTCAGCAATAGACATAATTAGGAAGAAGGGTGGGAACCCTGTCATATGTGGTAATTTGCCAAGGAGAGGAGTTGGAAATGAATGGCTGTCCAGGGCAATTGGTGTCAATTGCTGGCTGGACAAATACTGTAAGGAAAATTCAGTAACATTCATTGACAACTGGGACCTCTTCTATGGCAGAAATGACATGTATGCCAGGGATGGGGTTCACTTATCTAGGTCTGGGGTGGGGGCACTGGCAACTGCAGTGGAGGGAGCTGTTAGGGCTTTAAACTAGAAAAAGTTAGTGGTATGGGTTTTGGGGGGAAAACAGTGAAGTCCCAGTGTAGTAATGTTATAAATTCTAGGGAAACTAGTAATAGGCAGAATAAGGTGGATAGTGGAAAGCTAGTGACACTAGATGACAAGGACAGTAATAGGTATAGTGGAAAAAAAGAGATGAGTAGGAAGGGTAAAGAGAAAGGAGGGTCTCTAAATATATATTACACCAATAGTCGTAGTGCTAGGAATAAGATGGACGAGTTGAGATTAGTTGCAAGTACGGGTAATATTGATGTTTTGCAATAACTGAGACATGGTTTAATATGAAAAATCGGACTTGCCTGCCGAATGTCACATTCAGGGTTTTAAATTGTTCCAAGTAGACAGAAGTATCGGGAAAGGGGTGGGGTGGCACTCTATGTCCGTGATCATTTAAATTGTTGCTTAAAAACGGGTATAAAGTCTGAATTAACACATACAGAGTCTGTCTGGATAGAATTTTCAGGGGGGTGTGAAAATTGATTTTAGGCGTGATTTACCGTCCTCCAAACTTAGATAGGGAACAAGGAGACTACTTTGGGAGGAAATTGTTAAGGCCACAAGTCACGATAACGTAGTAATTCTAGGGGACTTTAACTTTAGTCAGATTGATTGGAATTTCATGACAGGGAATTTAGAATCTAACGACTTTTAGAAGTAGTTCAGGATTGCTTTTTGAAGCAGTTTGTAACAGAACCTACAAGGGGAAATAACCTACTTGACTTGGTTCTGGCAAGCAAGGAAACCCTTGTTAATAATTTAGAAATTACAGAGGAACTCGGCTCAAGCGACCACAAGTCAATTACCTTTAGCATTGAATGGATGTATGATAGTAGGGATAATTCAGTAATGGTCCCAGATTTTCGCTTAGCAGATTATAATGGACTTAGAGAACACTTATCAACTGTGGACTGGGGTGAAGAGAGGTATCAATATGACAGTTTTCTTAACACTATACAGGCTGCCCAAAGAACATTTATCCTGTATAAAGAAATTAGATCAAGTAGAAATGACCCAAAATGGATGAATAATAGGCTCAAATATCTTTTAGGGCAGAAGAAAGGAATTTATAGGCGCATAAAAAGAGGTGAGGGTCATCTTATAAATCAGTATACTGACATTAAGAGGGACGTTAAAAGGGAATAAGAAAAGCTAAACGGGACTATGAAATTAAAGTTGCTAGGGATTCAAAAACTAACCCAAAAGTTTTTCCAGGTTTATAGAACAAAAGTTAGGGATAAGATAGGTCCCCTTAAAAATAACTTTGGGCATCTTACTGACAAGGAGAATGATATGTGCTCTATTTTTAATAATTATTTTCTCTCGGTTTTCACACAGGAAGACATTAATAATATCCCAGTAATTAATTTTTACAGAGGCCCAGAAGAAGATAAATTATGTAATATCACAGTCACTAGCAAAATGATTATGAAACAGCTGGACCGACTGAAACAAAATAAATCGCCGGGTCCTGATGAGCTTTTGCAAGGGTTCTTAAGGAATGCAAAATGGAACTCTGTGAACCAATATCTAACATTTTTAATTTATCTCTTCAAACAGGTGTAGTGTCTGATATGTGGAAGATGGCTAATGTAATTCCTATTTTTAAAGCAGGGGACAAGTCACTACCGTCAAACTACCGCCCAATAAGCCTGACCTCAATTGTAGGCAAATTACTAGAGTCAATTATAGCTGATATTATTAGAAGCCATCTAGATAACCATAATTTGATTAATGATACCCAGCATGGATTCACGAGGGGCCGTTCCTGCCTATCTAATTTATTAACCTTCTTCAGTAAAGCTTTTGAGGCTGTTGATCACGATAAAGAATTCGATATTGTTTATTTAGACTTTAGTAAGGCTTTTGATAGAGTACCGCACCAGAGACTGTTAAAGAAAGTGGCAGCTCATGGCATTGGGGGAAAAGTGCTGTCATGGATCGAGTCATGGCTCACCAATAGGAAGCAGAGAGTGTGCATAAATGGGGTTAAATCCGAATGGGGACTTGTAACAAGTGGTGTTCCACAGGGATCAGTCTTAGGCCCATTGTTATTTATAATATATATCAATGACCTTGATGAGGGAATTACTAGTGATATGAGCAAATTCGCCGACGACACGAAGATAGGTAGGATAATTGATTCAAACATAGATGTCATAGAACTTCAGGAAGATTTAGACAAACTTAATTCGTGGTCAGAAAAGTGGCAGATGCAGTTCAATGTAGATAAATGCAAGGTTCTGAAGCTCGGGAGTGTCCATGACCCAAGCACTTATAAGTTAAATAACGTAGAACTTAGCCATACAGATTGCGAGAAGGACTTGGGGGTGATGGTAAGCAGCAACCTTAAACCAAGACAGCAATGCCTAAGCGTACGTAATAAGGCAAATAGATTACTGGGATTTATATCAAGAAGTGTTAGCAACAGAAGTCCAGAGGTTATTTTACAGCTTTATACATCATTAGTAAGGCCTCACCTAGATTACGCAGCTCAGTTCTGGTCTCCATATTACAGAATGGACATAAATTCGTTAGAAAACATTCAGCGTAGAATGACTAAATTAATACATAGCATTAGAAATCTTCCTTACGAAGAAAGATTGAAGACCCTAAAATTACATTCACTTGTAAGACGTAGAATGAGGGGAGACATGATCGAGGTATACAAGTGGAAAATGGGTATTACCAAAGGGGATATAAATAAGGTCTTGAGGATATCTCTCCAAGAGAGAACCAGCAATAATGGATTCAAGTTAGATAAGTTTAAATTTAGAAAGGATATAGGAAAGTATTGGTTTGGAAATAGGGTAGTTGATGAGTGGAACAGTCTGCCTAGTAGGGTTATTGAAGCTAGGACCTTGGGTAGTTTCAAATTTAGGTTGGATAAATTCATGAGTGAGAGGGGTTGGATTTGAGTGGGACTCGCGCATGAGTGGGTAGAATTGTCAAACCTTATTTCTTGGGTAGCATTGAAAATTGGGTTGAGCAAATATTCTGTTAGTGGGACGGATTGTGAAGGACCTGCCTAGTATGGGCCAACAGGCCTGCTGCAGTGTTCCTCCTTTCTTATGTTCTTATGACCTCGAGGAAGACGTAGTGAAGGCAGGGTTCATACGCAGTATCTATTCAGCGAGTCAGACAGAGAGACCGAGAGAGTATTCTGTAATCAACGAGTCAGCAAGCAGTGATCTGTCGGTGATCAGTCAGATGTCATTCAGTCATCATCGTGTCAACAGTCAGTGTTCAGTCAATGATCCGTCAGTGAGCATTCAGTCCTCAGTGAGACTTTCATGGAGGACGGTCCTCTCACTTTTCCTGAGAAGCACCTTGGATTTATTCTTCTGACCTTTGTGAGGTTCCTGTGTGAGCCTCCAGTACCTTGAGTGGGGTTCGTCTCTGTTGCCGCTCAAAGCAAGTGAGTGCACTGTAGTAAGTGAGACGCTGAGGTTCGTCTCTGTCGCCGCTCATAGCAAGGGAGTGCACGGTAGTAAGTGAGACGCTGAGGTTCGTCTCTGTTGGCGCTCATAGCAAGTGAGTGCACTGTAGTAAGTGGGACGCTGAGGTATGTCTCTAATGGCGCTCACATCCTGCACCATCCTGCACCATCCTGCACCATCCTGCACCATCCTGCACCACCCTGCACGATCCTGTACCATCCTGCACCAGCCTTCACCATCCTGTACCATCCTGCACCAGACTTCACCATCCTGTACCATCCTTCACCAGTTTTCACCATCCTGTACCAGCCTTCACCATCCTGTACTATATTGCACCAGCCTACACCATCCTGTACCGTCCTGCACCAGCCTTCACCATCCTGTACCATCCTGCACCAGCCTTCAACATCCTGCACCAGCCTGCACCATCCTGCACCAGCTTGCACCATCCTGCACCATCCTGCACCAGCCTTCACCAGCCTTCACCAGCCTGCACCATTCTGCACCAGCCTTCACCATCCTGCACCATCCTGCACCAGCATTCACCATCCTGTACCATCCTGCACCATCCTGTACCATCCTGCACCATCCTGCACCATCCTGCACCATCCTGCACCATCCTGCACTATCCTGCACCATCCTGCACCATCCTGCACCATCCTGCACCATCCTGCACCAGCCTTCACCATCTTGTACTATACTGCACCAGCCTTCACTATCCTGCACCAGCCTGCACCATCCTGCACCATCCTGCACCAGCCTTCACCATCCTGTACCATCCTGCACCAGCCTTCACCATCCTGCACCATCCTGCATCAGCCTGCACCATCCTGTACCATCCTGCACCAGCCTTCACCATCTTGTACCATCCTGCACCAGCCTTCACCATCCTGTACCATCCTGCACCAGCCTGCACCATCCTGCACCATCCTGCACAGCCTTCACCATCCTGTACCATCCTGCACCATCCTGCACCATCCTGCACCAGCCTGCACCATCCTGTACCATCCTGCACCAGCTTTCACCATCCTGTACCATCCTGCACCAGCCTTCACCATCCTGTACCATCCTGCACCAGCCTTCACCATCCTGTACCATCCTGCACCAGCCTTCACCATCCTGTACCATCCTGCACCAGTTTTCACCATCCTGTACCATCCTGCACCAGCCTTCACCATCCTGTACCATCCTGCACCAGCCTGCACCATCCTGCACCATCCTGCACCACCCTGCACCATCCTGTACCATCCTGCACCAGCCTTCACCATCCTGTACCATCCTGCACCAGCCTTCACCATCCTGTACCATCCTGCACCAGCCTTCACCATCCTGTACCATCCTGCACCAGCCTTCACTATCCTGTACCAGCCTGCACCATCCTGCACCAGCCTGCATCAGGTTGCACCATCCTGCACCAGCCTGCACCAGTTTTAACCATCCTGCACCAGCCTGTACCATCCTGCACCAGCCTGCACCAGCCTGCACCATCCTGTACCATTCTGCACCAGCCTTCACCATCCTGCACCATCCTGCACCAGCCTTCACCGTCCTGTACCATCCTGTACCAGCCTTCACTATCCTGTACCATCCTGCACCAGCCTGCACCAGCCTGCACCAGCCTTCACCATCCTGTACCATCCTGCACCATCCTCACCATCCTGACCATCCTGCACCAGCCTTCACCATCCTGCACCAGCCTGCACCATCCTGCTACCATCCGCACCATCCTGTCACCATCCTGACATCTGACCATTCACCATCCTGACCATCTGCCACCGCCATCCTGCACCATCCTGATTATCCTGCACCAGCCTGCACCATCCTGTACCAGCCTGCACCATCCTGCACCATCCTGCACCATCCTGCACCATCCTGCACCATCCTGTACCATCTCCTTGCACCAGCCTTCACCATCCTGTACCATCCTGCACCATCCTGCCCCAGCCAGCACCGTCCTGCACCAGCCTGCACGATCCTGCATCATCCTGCACCATACTGTACCATCCTGCACCAGCCTTCACCATCCTGTACCATCCTGCACCATTACATTGCCATCTGCACCATCCTGTACCATCCTGCACCATCCTGCACCATCCTGTACCATCCTGCACCATCCTGTACCATCCTGTACCATCCTGTCACCATCCTGTACCATCCTGCACCATCCTGTACCATCCTGCACCATCCTGTACTATCCTGACCATCCTGCATCTGTACCATCCTGTACCATCCTGCACCATCTGTACCATCCTGCACCATCCTGTACCATCCTGTACCATCCTGCATCCTGACCATCCTGTACCATCCTGTACCAGCCTATCGTCCATCCTGTACCACTCCTGACCATCCTGTACCATCCTGTACTATCCTGTACCATCCTGTACCATGCTACCATCCTGTCCATCCTGTACCATCCTGACCATCCTGCACCATCCTGTACCAGTCCTGCACCATCCTGTCCATCCTGCACCATCCTGTACCATCCTGCACCATCTGTCCTTCACTATCCTGCACCATCCTGCACCATCCTGCACCATCCTGCACCATCCTGTAATCATCCTGCACCATCCTGTACCATCCTGTACCATGCTCTGACCATCCTGCACCATCCTGCTACCATCCTGTACTATCCTGTACCATCCTGTACCATCCTGCACCATCCTGTACCATCCTGTACCATCCTGTACCATCCTGCACCATCCTGTCCACCTGCACATCTGCCATCCTGCACCATCCTTGTCCATCCTGCACCATCCTGACCATCCTGTACCATCCTGTACCATCCTGCACCATCCTGTACCATCCTGCATATCTTGTCCATCCTGCACCATCCTGTACCATCCTGCACCATCCTGTACCATCCTGCACCATCTTGTACCATCCTGCACCATCCTGTACCATCCTGTACCATCCTGCACCATCCTGTACCATCCTGCACCATCCTGTACCATCCTGCACCATCCTGTACCATCCTGTACCATCCTGTACTATCCTGCACCATCCTGTACCATCCTGCACCATCTTGTACCATCCTGCACCATCCTGTACCATCCTGACCATCCTGACTCATCCTGACCATCTCTTGTACCATCCTGTACCATACTGCACTATCCTGTACCATCCTGTACCATCCTGCACCATCCTGTACCATCCTGTACCATCCTGTACTATCCTGTACCATCCTGTACCATGCTGTACCATCCTGTTCTATCCTGTACCATCCTGTACCATCCTGCACCATCTTGTACCGTCCTGCACCATCTTGTACCATCCTGCACCATCCTGCACCATCCTGCACCATCCTGTACCATTCTGCACCATCCTGCACCATCCTGTACCATCCTGCACCATCCTGCACCATCCTGTACCATCCTGCACCATCCTGTACCATCCTGTACCATCCTGCACCATCCTGTACCATCCTGCAACCATCCTGTACCATCCTGTACCATCCTGTACCATCCTGTACCATCCTGCACCATCCTGTTCCATCCTGTACCATCCTGTACTATCCTGCACCATCTTGTACCATCCTGCACCATCCTGTACCATCCTGCACCATCTTGTACCATCCTGCACCATCCTGTACCATCCTGCACCATCTTGTACCATCCTGCACCATCTTGTACCATCCTGCACCATCTTGTACCATCTTGTACCATCCTGCACCATCCTGCACCATCCTGCACCATCCTGCACCATCCTGTACCATCCTGCACCATCCTGTACCATCCTGCACCATCTTGCACCATCCTGCACCATCCTGTACCATCCTGCACCATCTTGCACCATCCTGCACCATCCTGTACCATCCTGCACCTCCTCATGGTCAGGGTTGAGTGTGTACCAATAACTTCCTGGATCATTTGTGTGTCAGTTGTCGTGACTTATCAGCTTCGAGGCTGTGATGAACTGTGTCACACCTGCCACGCTCTTATACCTGCTGCCGCCACCACCATAACCACCACCACCGCCACCATAACCACCACCAATACCACCGCCACCACCACCACCGACACCATAATCACCACCACCACCACAACCACCATAACTAACAACTCCACCACACTCACCACTACCACCGCCACCACAAGCACCACCGCCACCATAACCAGCAATTTAACCACACTCACCACTACTACCACCACCATCACCGCCAACACCACCGCCACCCCCACTACAAGCACCACCACCACCACCGCCACCATAACCAGCAACTCTACTACACTCACCACTACCACCGCCACCACCACCACAAGCACCACCACCACCGCCACCATCACCAGCAACTCCACCACACTCACCACTACCACCGCCACCACCACCGCCACTACAAGCACCACCACCACCGCCACCACAAGCACCACCACATGAGGGAGACAAAACAGGCAGATAGGGGACCAGATTAATTAACTGAGTCCTGGTCTGGTCCAGCAGTAACTTCATCCCGCCACATTCTTCCAATACTGCAACTAATTATTCTGTTGGACTCCTTAATGTAGCCCAGATAACCTCCCTACCACACACACACACACACACACAGGGTCAGGGTAGTGAACAACCCTTGAAGTGATTTACGAGTTGCCCTGAGCCACATAAGTGTGGGGAGAGCCATAATTTTATAAGTGAACTAGAAATAAATATTTGGTGGCGGGGTCAGTGGGCCTAGTGTGCTCCAGGCGACGTTGCCACGTGTGTCACCCTGGATAATAAAGTGAAATAAATATGTGACAAGTGAAAGAAATACAGTGAATAGGTTATATTATATATCGACAAGAAACGAAAGTGGATATACGCCAGAACATCACATCGAGTTGGACAATCTACAGGATACTACACGCTGGACAAGCTGCATCGCATCGCAAGTATTCACCTATGTGTGGTTTTCGGGGTGTCGGGAGTAAGTTCCAATTACCTAACCGCTAAGCTGTTTGTGAACGGTCAACTCTCATAGTAAGATAAGGAATAGGATATTAAGTACTCGGTAACAAGTAGCAATTGGTAATTTCTAGTAGAAAAGGGCGAGCAGACAGGTGTGTCAGGTCAGGCCAGGTAGAGGAGCACTGTAGACTACGTGTGTTACTCGCAGACCCCACATACACACTCATACACCATAACACACAATTTCACCACTACTTTTCACACAATAAATCCACACACATAAAGTTCCACACACACACACCTGGACAACCCCAATGCAACCAAACAATCTAAACCAAAACACACATACCATACCCAATGCTTCCACCCACCTCATTACAAACTCCACCTTCACACCAACCACCCATAGTTCCTCATCAGGTCTCCCACTTTCCCAACCCCAACGTACCCCCCTGACTACGGTTTTAGAAAAGAAGTTGAAGGTTTGGTATACAAATGCAGATGGTATAACAAATAAATGTGAGGAGTGGCATGAAAGAATAAAGGAGACATCCCCAGACATAATAGCATTCACAGAAACGAAACTCACCAGGATGATAACAGATGCAGTCTTTCCACCCAGATATCAAATCCTCCTGAAAGATAGAGGGAGCAGAGTGGAAGGAGGAGTTCCACTGCTCATTAAGAACTGGTGGGGATTTGAGGAAGTGGAAGGAATGGATGGAATGGGCGAAAGGGACTACATAGTAGGAACACTCCAGTCTGAGGGCCATAAGGTGGTAATTGCTGTAATGTACAACCCGCCACAGAACTGCAGGAGGCCAGGAGAAGAATACGACGAGAGCAACAGAGCAATGGTAGACGAGGTGGCCAGAAGAGCCCACACAGGGAGAGAAAAGTTGCTAGTTATGGGTGATTTCAATCACAGAGAGATTGATTGGGAAAACCTGGAGCCCCACGGGGGTCCTGAATCATGGAGAGCCAAGATGATGGATGTGGTACTGGAAAACCTCATGCATCAAAATGTTAGAGACACTACCAGAGAGAGAGGTGAGGATGATCCAGCAAGACTGGACCTAGTATTCACCTTGAGTAGTTCGGACATCAAGGATATCACATATGAAAGGCCCCTTGGAGCTAGTGATCATTTCGTTCTGTGTTTTGATTATATAGTTGAGCTACAAGTGGAGAAGGGAGCAGGAATAGGAAGGGAGAAACGAAACTACAAAAGGGGGGACTACACAAGCATGAGGAACTTCCTACAAGACGTTCAGTGAGAGAGAGAATTGGCAGGAAAACCAGTATAAGAAATGATGGAATATGTGAAAACCAAATGCAAAGAGGCAGAGGAGAGGTTTGTCCCCAAAGGAAACAGAAGTAATGGGAAGACCAGAACGAGTCCTTGGTTCACCCAAAGGTGTAGGGAGGCAAAAACTAAGTGCACTAGAGAAGGGAAAAAATACAGAAGACAAAGGACCCAGGAAAATAAAGAGATTAGCCAAAGAGCAAGAAACGAATATGCACAGGTAAGAAGGGAGGCTCAGCGACAATACGAAAATGATATAGCATCAAAAGTCAAGTCTGACCCGAAGCTGTTGTATAGCCACATCAGGAGGAAAAAACAGTCAAGGACCAGGTAATCAGGCTGAGGAAGGAAGGTGGGGAGTTCACAAGAAACGACCAAGAGGTATGTGAGGAGCTCAACATGAGATTTAAAGAAGTATTTACAGAGGAGACAGGAAGGACTCCAGGAATTCAGAATAGGGAGGTATACAAACAAGTGCTGGATGAAATACACACAACCGAGGAGGAAGTGAAGAAGTTGCTATGTGAACTCGATACCTCAAAAGCGGTGGGACCTGACAACATTTCTCCGTGGGTCCTTAGAGAGTGAGCAGAGATGTTGAGTGTGCCACTAACAAAAATCTTCAACACATCCATTGAAACTGGGCAACTACCTGAGGTGTGGAAGATGGCAAATGTAGTCCCAATTTTTAAGAAAGGAGACAGACATGAGGCATTAAATTACAGACCTGTGTCACTGACGTGTATAGTATACAAAGTCATGGAGAAGATCATCAGGAGGAGAGTGGTGGAGCTCCTAGAAAGACACAAGCTTATAAACGACAACCAGCACGGTTTCAGGGAAGGAAATTCCTGTGTCACAAACCTACTGGAGTTTTATGACAAGGTAACAGAAGTAAGACACGAGAGAGAGGGGTGGATAGACTGCATTTTATTGGACTGCAAGAAGGCGTTCGACACAGTTCCTCACAAGAGGTTAATGCAAAAGCTAGAGGATCAGGCACACGTAACAGGAAAGGCACTGCAATGTATCAGAGAATATCTGACAGGGAGGCAACAACGAGTCATGATACGTGACGAGGTGTCAGAGTGGGAACCTGTGACGAGTGGGGTTCCACAAGGGTCAGTCCTGGGACCGGTACTGTTTTTGGTATATGTGAATGACATAACGGTAGGGATAGACTCAGAAGTGTCCCTGTTTGCAGATGATGTGAAGTTAATGAGAAGAATTAAATCAGTCGAGGATCAGGCAGGACTACAAAAAGACCTGGACAGGCTACAAGCCTGGTCCAGTAATTGGCTCCTTGAATTTAACCCTGCCAAATGTAAAGTCATGAAAATCGGGGAAGGGCAAAGAAGAACGCAGACAGAGTATAGTCTAGGTGGCCAAAGACTGCAAACCTCACTCAAGGAAAAAATCTTGGGGTGAGTATAATACCGAGCACATCTCCTGAGGCACACATCAATCAGATAACTGCTGCAGCATACGGGCGGCTGGCAAACCTAAGAATAGCGTTCCAATACCTCATTAAGGAATCGTTCAAGACTCTGTACACCATATACGTCAGGCCCATACTGGAGTATGCAGCACCAGTTTGGAACCCACACCTGGTCAAGCACGTCAAGAAACTAGAGAAAGTACAAAGGTTTGCAACAAGACTAGTCCCAGAGCTAAGGAGATTGTCCTACGAAGAAAGGTTAAGGGAAATCGGCCTGACGACACTAGAGGACAGGAGGGTTAGGGGAGACATGATAACGACATATAAAATACTGCGAGGAATGGATAAGGTGGACAGAGACAAGATGTTCCAGAGAGGGGACACAGAAACAAGGGGTCACAATTGGAAGTTGAAGACTCCTATGAGTCAAAGGGATGTTAGGAAGTATTTCTTCAGTCATAGAGTTGTCAGGAAGTGGAATAGCTTAGAAAGTGACATAGTGGAGGCAGGAACCATACATAGTTTTAAGACGAGGTTTGATAAAGCTCATGGAGCAGGGAGAGAGAGGACCTAGTAGCAATCAGTGAAGAGGCGGGGCCAGGAGCTATGACTCGACCCCTGCAACCACAAATAGGTGAGTACACACACACAGAGGATATCAAGTGATAAGGAAAGAGAGGAAACAGTGAAATATTGAAGACACGAGAGGGATAAGCTGACACTAGGTTAATGACTACGTAGTGGGCTGAATTAAACCAGGAGCACCCGAAGTAGTAGTTGTAATGATATACAACCCACCACCTAACAGTAAGAAACCGGAATATAACGAGAACAGCAGCAGCTGCGAGTGCGCACGAGAGTAAAGCAACGTTACTTATTATGGGTGATTTCAACCACAAGGAAAGAGATTAGGAGAACCACACGGGCAGACTGTAAACATGGAGGACTAAGTTGATGGAGGTGATGAGAGAAAACTATGTTAGGAATACGGCGAGAGAGAGAGAGAGAGAGAGAGAGAGAGAGAGAGAGAGAGAGAGAGAGAGAGAGAGAGAGAGAGAGAGAGAGAGAGAGAGAGAGAGAGAGAGATGAGCCAGCAAGACCGGACTCAGTATTCACAGCAAATACACGCGACATCGCTGAAATAGACTATAAGAGCGGCCAGGGTGGTAATAGAGTACTAGGCTGCTGCTGCAAGTATCTTGTGGTAAACAGAGTTAAGAAGGGCAGGTGGAGGATGACACAAGCCAAACTTCACAAGAGGAAGCTATGATGGATGAGAATTCGTGAATGTAGTGCAGTGGGACAAAGAAATAAAAGGAAAATCAGCGGATAATATGATGGAGTACCTTGCTGGAGCCAGAAGAAGAAGAAGCGGAACTAGCAAAAACACAAAAGAAGTCCTTGATTCAGAGATGCAGAGAAGAATAAGACCCTAGATACACTCAAGAAAGTAAAGGACAGATGAGAACAGAGAGGTGAACAGATTAGCCGGAAGTGAATATGTAAATATGAGGAGAGGGACTGAGAGACAATTTAAGAATAACACAGCAGTCAAGGCCAAGTCTGACCCAACAGTTTCACAGCCTCGTCAGAAGAAAGACAATAGTAAAAGATCAGATAATTCGACTGAAGAAGAAAGGAGGAGAATTCACGAAAATTGACAAGGAAGTCTGTGAAGGGTTGAACTAACAATTTAAAGAGGTGTTCTCAGTGGAAACAAGGTCAACACCAGACACCCTAGAGGAAAAGTTTACACCAACAGGTACCAGACACCATGCAGACACTGCAAGCGGTAGAAAAAAACTTCTGATGGAGCTAGAGACATCAAAGACAATGGGACCTGACAAGATATCACCATAGATTCTGTGAGAAGCAACTATCCAGTCCACTAGTTAAGATCTACCTGGTCACAGACCGGGCCGCGGGGGCATTCACCCCCGAAACCCTCTCCAGGTATACTCCAGGTAACCTACAGACCAGTATCACTGACGTATAAACCATGCAAGGTAATAAGAGACAACAGAGAAGTGGTCTCATAAATGATAACCAGCACGGGTTTAGAGATGATTAATATTGTCTACCTACCTGTTGTAATCCTACGATAAAGAAACAGGTGAGACAGATGAATAATAGAATTGCATTTTTTGGGAGTGCGAGAAAGCATTTGTTACTGTACTCTACTAGAGGCAAGAACTTGAGGTGCAGGCAGCAGGAACATGATATGTACTCCGGTAGATCAAAGAGTACATAAGGGAAAAGATGCAAGAGTAATTGTCCGGGAAAAGTTGTCAGAATGAGGAAGAGTACCAAGAAGGGATCCGGAAGGTACTGTTTCTAATATATGTTAATGACACACCAGATTAAACTGAAGTCAGGTGTATCTGTTTGCTGATGATGTAAACCTAACAAGGAGAATAACAACCGATAAGGACAGACAAAAAAAATACAAACAGATCCGGACAAACTGCAAGACTGAGCAAATGAAAGGATATGAAAAAAACTGGAAAGAGTTCAAGAAGACAGGAAACGAAGTATAGACTCAGGAAACAAGAGCTGCACAATTCACTCAGAGAGAAAAACCTTTAGTGAACAAAGTGCCTGGTATACAGAGAGAGAGACTCGCATCAACCGAATAACTGCCACAACCAATGTTCGTCTGGCAAATCAAAGTGTAGCCTACAAGACTGCCAAGGGCCATCCCGGGCCCTTCATACAACATATGCCAGGCCTGTCTTGGAGTTCTAAGCACTGGCAGGGAACCCACACCTGAAAAACTGTTATGAGATCTGAGAAAGTGTTCAGAGGTATGCAATGAGGGTAGTTCATGTGCTAATGGTAATGATCTACGAGGGAAAACTAACTGAATTGAACCTAGTGACATTGGAAGATACAAGAACCAGAAAGACATGATAACGCCATACAAAATACTGAGGAATTGGTAGGGAAGGCAATGAGACTGTTTGAGGAGGAAAACATTTGGATTATGCAGCTCAGTTTTGGTCTCCTTAATACAGAATGGATATAGATTCGTTGGAGAACATACAGAGAAGAATGACTAAAATGATTTACAGTATAAGAAATCTCCCGTATGAAGATAGACTTAAAGCGTTTAATCTCCACTCTCTGGAGAGACGTAGAATGAGGGGAGATATCATCGAGGTGTACAAGTGGATGATGGGCATAAACAAAGGAGATATTATTAAAATACTAAGGATATCGAACCAAGTAAGAACCAGAAATAACGAATTTAAATTGGATAAATTTAGATTTAGAAAGGACATAGGCAAGTACTGGTTTTCGAACAGAGTTGTAGATGCGTGGAACAATCTTCCGAGTAGGGTGATAGAGGCTAGGACCTTGGGTGGCTGGGACAAATATATGAGTGGGAGAGGCTGGGTTTGATTAGTGTCGTGAGAACGGGAGTAAATTCTTAGGTAGTGGTGGTTTTGATAAGGACCTGCCTTGTATGGGCCAGTAGGCCTTCTGCAGTGTTCCTCCATTCTTATGTTCTTATGAAACAGGTAATTGCGGGCACAGATGGAAGTTAAAAGTACAGACGAACCACAAGGAAGTGCTTCATGCCTTTGGGTGGTCAAGAAGTGGAATGACCTAACATTTTTAATTTATCTCTTCAAACAGGTGTAGTGTCTGATATGTGGAAGATGGCTAATGTAATTCCTATTTTTAAAGCAGGGGACAAGTCACTACCGTCAAATTACCGCCCAATAAGCCTGACCTCAATTGTAGGCAAATTACTAGAGTCAATTATAGCTGATATTATTAGAAGCCATCTAGATAACCATAATTTGATTAATGATACTCAGCATGGATTCACGAGGGGCCGTTCCTGCCTATCTAATTTATTAACCTTCTTCACTAAAGCTTTTGAGGCTGTTGATCACGATAAAGAATTCGATATTGTTTATTTAGACTTTAGTAAGGGTTCTGATAGAGTACCGCACCAGAGACTGTTAAAGAAAGTGGCAGCTCATGGCATTGGGGAAAAAGTGCTGTCATGGATCGAGTCATGGCTCACCAATAGGAAGCAGAGAGTGTGCATAAATGGGGTTAAATCCGAGTGGTGTTCCACAGGGATCAGTCTTAGGCCCATTGTTATTTATAATATATATCAATGACCTTGACGAGGGAATTACTAGTGATATGAGCAAATTCGCCGACGACACGAAGATAGGTAGGATAATTGATTCAAACATAGATGTCATAGAACTTCAGGAAGATTTAGACAAACTTAATTCATGGTCAGAAAAGTGGCAGATGCAGTTCAATGTAGATAAATGCAAGGTTCTGAAGCTCGGGAGTGTCCATAACCCAAGCACTTATAAGTTAAATAACGTAGAACTTAGCCATACAGATTGCGAGAAGGACTTGGGGGTGATGGTAAGAAGCAACCTTAAGTATATAATGATGGGTAAGGGTGAGTCCCGTAACAATGGTGCAGGATGGTGAAGGCTGGTGCAGAATGGTGCAGGCTGGTGAAGGCTGGTGCAGGATGGTGCAAGCTGGTGCAGGCTGATGCAGGCTGGTGCAGGATGGTGAAGGCTGGTGCAGGATGGTACAGGATGGTGAAAGCTGGTGCAGGACGGTACAGGATGGTGAAGGCTGGTGCAATAT
>WNWK01017656.1:0-41871 GCA_009830355.1 Cherax destructor
TTTTCCCCTCCCCTTTTTTAATTTTTTTATTTTTGTGTCTCTGGGATCCTTCTCCCTTGGTACTCATTATCCTTCTCTTTTTACCCTCCTTTCTTTTGGGGGAAATTTTTTTTTTAAATTAAACATTTTTCCCCTTGTGTCTCTGGCATCCTTTCCCTTTGTGTCCATGGTCCTTTCTCTTAGTGTACTCATGGCATCCTTTCTCTTGGGGTTTCTATGGCCCCTTTTCCCTTTTGTCCATGGCATCCTTCTCTTTATTTTCTCTGGCATCCCTTTTTTTAGTGCTTACACCTTCTTTGTTTGGATCCTTTTTTTGTACCCTGGCATCCTTCTCCTTTTATCAGACCTTTTTTTGTACCGGGAAAAAAAAAAAAAAAAAAAACCCCCCCCCCCCCCCCCCCCCCCCCCCCCTTCTTAGTGTCCATGGCATCCTTCTTCTTAGTGTCCGACCTTCTCTTAGTGTACCTTCACTTCTTTTAGTGTCTGCCTTCCTTAGTGTTCTCGTGCATCCTTCTCTTAGTGTACTCTGCTTTCCTTTAGTGTCCATGCACCTTCTCTTTGACTCATGGCACCTTCCTTAGTTTGGTATCCTTTTATTATCATGGCTCCCCTTTGTGTACTATGGAACCTTCCTTTAGTGTACTATGGCATTCTTCTTTAAGTGTACCAGGCACCTTTTCTTAGTGTCCTGGCACCTTTCTAAGTGTCTCAGGCACCCTTCTTTGACTGCACCTTCTCTCTTAGTGTCATGCATCCTTCTTTTAGTATCATGGCATCTTCTCTCTTTGATCTGGCATTTTCTTTGTGTTTTCAGGCATCCTTCCCCTTTGTTTCCAGGAACCTTCTCTTAGTGTCTCTGGCATTTTTTGGTCTCATGGCCTTCTCTTTGTGTCTCGGGATCCTTCTCTTAGTGTCTCGGGCATTTCTTTTTGTACTGATCCTTCTCTTTGGGACCACATCCTTCTTTTGTGTCTATATCCTTCTCTTTAGTGTATAATCTTTCTCTTTGTACTCATGGCATCCTTCTCTCTTAGTGTCTCTGGCATCCTTTTTGTCCTAGCACCTTCTCTCTTATTACCATGGCATCCTTCTCTTTATTTCTTGGACCTTCTCTTAGTTCTGGCATCCTTCCCTTTGTGTACTTTGTCTTTTTCTTTGTACTCATGGCATCCTTCTCTTATTATCTGGCATCCTTTTCCTTTTTACTATTCCTTTTCTTATTTCCTTTCATCCTTTTCTTAGTGTACCATGGCACCCTTCTCTTAGTGTACTCTGGCACCTTCCTTTTTGTATGGCACCTTTCCCTTGTGTACTCATAAATCCTTCTTAGTGTACTCATTTCCCTTTGTACTCAGGCACCTTCCTTTTTTCTTGGAACCTTCTTCTTAGTACTTGGATCCTTCTCCTTTGTACCATGGCACCCTTCTTAGTGATCTGGCATTTCTTTTAATGAAAGGCATCCTTTTTAATAATTTTTAGTTTTCTTACCTTCTTTGTGTACTCATGCATTTCTCTTAGTGTTTCGGCACCTTCTCTTAGTGTACCAGGCACCCCTTCTTTAATTTCATATCTTTTCTCTTGTGACTCATGGCACCTTCCCCTTTGTGTATTGGGAAACCTTCTCCTTTTACTCATGGCCCTTTCTTTAGGTACATGGCATCCTTCTCTTAGTGTCTCATGGCACCTTCTCTTTAGTGTACGCTTAATCCTTCTCTTAGTGTCTCGTCCTTCTCCTTAGTGTATTAAAACCTTCTCTTATATTGGGGATCCTTCTTTATTACCATGCATCCTTCTCTTAGTTTCATGGCATCCTTCTCTCTTAGTGTCAGATCCTTCTGTTTTAGTGTGCTCATGGCATCCTTCTCTCTTAGTGTACGCATTACATCCTTCTCTTTTAGTGTACTCATAGCTCCTTCTCGCTTAGTGTACTCGTGACATCCTTCTCTCTTAGTGTACTCATGGCATCCTTCTCTCTTAGTGTACTCATGGCATCCTTCTCTCTTAGTGCACTCATGGCATCATTCTCCCTTAGTGTACTCATGGCATCCTTCTCCATTTGTGTACTCATGGCTTCCTTCTCTCTTAGTGTACTCATGGCATCCTTCTCTCTTAGTGTACTCATGGCATCCTTTCTCTTAGTGTCCATGGCATCCTTCTCTCTTAGTGTTCTCGTGGCATCCCTCTCTTAGTGTACTCATGACATCCTTCTCTCTTATTGTACTCATGGCATCCTTCTCTCTTAGTGTACTCATGGCATCCTTCTCTTAGTATATCATGGCATCCTTCTCTCTTAGTGTACTCATGGCATCCTTCTCTCTTAGTGTACTCATGGCATCCTCCCCGTTTGTGTACTCATGGCATCCTTCTCTCTTAGTGTACTCATGGCATCCTTCTCTCTTAGTATATGCATGGCATCCTCTCTTAGTGTACTCATGGCTCCTTCTCTCTAAGTGTACTCTGGCACCCTTCTCTTAGTGTACTGTGCATCTTTCTCTCTTAGTGTACCATGGCATCCTTCTCTCTTAGTGTACTCATGGCATCGTTCTCTCTTATTGTATCATGGCATCCTTCTCTCTTAGTGTTCTCATGGCATCCTTCTCCTTTGTGTTCTCATGGAATCCTTCTCTCTTAGTGTGCTCATGGCATCCTTCCACTTGTGTACTCATGGAATCCTCTCTCTTAGTGTACTCATGGCATCCTTTCTCGTAGTGTACTCATGGCATCCTTCTCTCTTAGTGTACTCATGGCATCCTTCTCTCTTAGTGTACTCATGGCATCCTTCTCTCTTAGTGTACTCATAGCATCCTTCTCTCTTAGTGTACTCATGGCATCCTTCTCTCTTAGTTTACTCATGGCATCCTTCTCCCTTTGTGTACTTATTTAATCCTACTCTCTTAGTGTGCTCATGGCATCCTTCTCTTTTAGTGTACGCATGGCATCCTTCTCTTTTAGTGTACGCATGGCATCCTTCTCTTTTAGTGTACGCATGGCATCCTTCTCTCTTAGTGTTTTCGTGGCATCCTTGTTTCTTAGTGTACTCATGGCATCCTTCTCTCTTAGTGTACTCATGGCATCCTTCTCTCTTAGTGTACTCATGGCATCCTTCTCTCTTAGTGTATGCATGGCTTCCTTCTCTCTTAGTGTACGCATGGCATCCTTCTTTTTCATTGGAAGTGTTTTGCACCGTCTGCTAAACTTCCTATGTTCACGTGGAGAGATTTCAGTGTGCAGATTTATAGAGGCACTCACAACTTACACCGTATTGTTAGTCTTCTAGTTTGTGGTTCAGAGGGCCACTCACCCTACTCCGTACTAGCTGATGGTGTGTTTGTGTGTGAGGTGTGTGTGTGTGTGTGTGTACCCACTGTGACACCTTGTCATGTACGATGACTCGTTGTTGCCTTCCTGTCAGGTATTCTCTGATCCATTGCAGTGCCCTTCCTGTTATACGTGCCTGATCCCCAGCTTATGCACTAATCTCTTGTGAGGAACTGTATCAAAGGGCCCTTTTTTGCAGTCCAAGAAAATGCAGTCAACCCACCTTTCTTCTCGTGTTTTACCTCCTTTACCTTGTCATAAAACTCCAGGAGGTTTGTGACAGGATTTGCCTTCCATGAATCCGTGCTGTTGTCATTTATAATCTTGTTCCGTTCCAGGTACTCTACCACTCCCACCTGATAATCTTCTCCATGACTTTGCATACTATACATGTATGTGACACTGGTCTATAGTTTAGTGCCTGTTTCTGTTTCCTATCTTAAAATGGGAACTACATTTGCAGTCTTCCATACCTCAGGTAGTTGCCCAGTTTCTAGTGATGTGTTAAGATCTTGTTAGTGGCACACAGCGTCTCTGCTCCCTCTCTAGGGACCCAAGGGAGATGTTGCCCGGGTCCATTTGCCTTTGAGTATCAAGGTCACTTGGCAGCTTCTTCACCCCCCCTCAGTTGTGTGTATGTCATCCAACACTTACACTTGTTGGTATATTCAATGTTGATGTCCCCTCTGTTCTGTCTTCCAGAGTCCTTCCTGTCTCCACTGTAAATTCTTCCTTAAATCTCGTGTTGAACTCCTCACATACCTCTTGATCGTTATGAGTTCCCCACCTTCTTCCTCAGCCTGATCACCTGGTCTTTGACTGTTGTCTTTCTCCTAATGTGGCTAAACAGCAGTTTCGAGTCAGACTTGAATTCGATTCTATGTTGTTTTCGTACTGTCGCTGGGCCTCCTTCTTATCTGTGCATACTGTTTCTGGCTCGTCGACTAATCTCCTTATTTTCCTGGGTCCTTTGTCTTCTGTACTTTTACATTCTCTAGTGCACTTAGTTTTTGCCTCCCTTCACCGTCGGATAAACCAAGGGCTCATTCTGGTCTTCCCATTATTTCTGTTGCCCTTGGTAACAAACCTTTCCTCTGCCTCCTTGCATTTTGTTGTTACATATTCCATCATTTCGTTTACTGACTTTCTTAACAATTCTCTGTCCCTCTGAACCTCCTGCAGGAAGTTCCTCATACCTGTGTAATTCCCCCTTTTATAGTTTAGCTTTTCCCATTCAGCTCCTGTTACCCTCTCTACTTGTAACTCTACTATGTATTCAAATCTCAGACCCACATGACAACTAGCTCCAAGGGGCCTCTCATATGTGATGTCCTCAATGTCTGAACTGCTCAAGGTGAACACGAGGTCCAGTCTTGCTGGTTCATCCTCCCCTTGATGCATGAGGTTTTCCAGTACCACATCCATCATCTTGGCTCTCCATGTTTTGGGACCTCCATGTGGCTCCAGGTTTTCTCAATCGATCTTCCTGTGGTTGAAATCGCCCTAACCAGTAACTTTGCTCTGCTCAGTGAGCTCTCCTTGCCACCTCAGCTAGTGTGTCCACTATTGCTCCGTTGCTCTCTTCATATTCCTCTCTTGGCCTCCTGCAGTTCTGTGGTGGATTATGTTCCCCAGACTGAAGTGTACCTACTACGTAATCCCTTTCTCCAATCTCGTCCATGCTTTCTATTTCCTCAAATCTCCATTGATTTTAAACAGTGTGACCCCTCCTCCCCCTCTTCTCCTGCTTTCTTTCCTCAGGTTCTGATATCCTGATGGGAAGATTGTGTCTGTTATTGTCTTGGTGAGTTTCGTTTCTGTGACTGCTATGATGTCTGGGGACTTCTCATTGATTCTTTCATGTCACTCTTCATATTTGTTTGTTATTACATCCGAGTTCGTGTACCAAACCTTCAACTTCTTTTCTAAAACTGTGGTCCTGGGAGAATGTTGGGGTTGGTGGAGCGGGAGCCCTGGCGAGGGGTTGCGGTGGGGGTGGTGTTTGTGATGAGGGGGTGCGGGCAGAGTGCCAATAGGGGGTTGCTGTAAGGGTGGGGTTTGTGGTGTGGGGGTGGGGTTTGTGGTGTGGGAGTGGGGACAGAGGGAACAGTATATGAGTGTTGGTTTAGATTGTTCAGTTGCCTTGGGGTTGTCGTGGTTGGAGTCCTCTTGTGGATGTTTCTGGAGGGTGTGTTTGTCCTTCCACCTGGGTCTGGGTTCTCCTGCTCGTCTTTGTCATTTCCTCTCGTTCCTCCTTTCATCTTTGTACCCTCTCCTTCAGTATCGTCCTTTCCTCTTGTGTTCTGTCTCGATCGAGGAACACTCTCTGGTACTCTGGTTTGTCCCTCAGTCGTGCTTTCTCCTGCAGGATCATTTTTCGAGCTGATTCTGCCTTGAAAATTACTTTGAGAGGCCATTTTCTTCCCCTTGCAAACCACCCAATTCTCCAAAAATTTGTCACCTGTGTGTGTACTCACCTAGTTCTCACCTAGTTGTGGTTGCAAGGGTCGAGTCATAGCTCCTGACCCCGCCTCTTCACTGGCCGCTACTGGGTCACTCTCCCTGCGCCATGAGCTTTGTCATACCTCTTCTTAAAGCTATGTATTGAGCCTGCCTCCACTAAATCGCTTTCTAAACTATTCCACTTCCCGACCACTCTGTGACTGAAGAAATACTTCCTAACATCTCTGTGATTCATCTGAGTATTCAACTTCCTACTGTGTCCCCTTATTGCTGTGTCCCATCTCTGGAACATTCTGTCTCTGTCCACTTTGTCAATTCCTCTCAGTATCTTATATGTTGTTATCATGTCCCCCCTGTCTCTCCTGTCCTTCATTGTCGGCAGGTCGATTTCCCTTAACCTCTCCTCGTAGGACATACCCCTTAGCTCTGGGACTAGTCTTGTTGCAAACCTTTGCACTTTCTCGAGCTTCTTCACGTGCTTGGCTAGGTGTGGGTTCCAAACTGGTGCTGCATACTCCAGTATGGACCTAACGTACACAGTATACAGGGTCCTGAACGATTCTTTATTAAGATATCGGAATGCTGTTCTTAGGTTTGTTAGGCGCCCGTATGTTGCAGCAGTTATTTGGTTGATGTGCGCCTCAGGAGATGTTCCTGGTGTTATACTCACCCCAAGATCTTTTTCCTTGATTGAGGTTTGCAGTCTCTGGCCCCTTAGACTGTACTCTGTCTGCGGTCTTCTTTGCCCTTCCCCAATCTTCATGACTTTGCACTTGGTGGGGTTGAACTCCAGGAGATAATTCCTGGACCAGTCCTGCAGCCTGTCCAGATCTCTTTGCAGTTCTGCCTGGTCCTCGTCCGATTGAATTCTTATCATTGTGTGTGTGAGTGTTAGTTACCATTTTGTCCTAGGCACATGTCGATTAGACACTAGGCCTGTTGTATATATGTGTGTGTGTGTGTGTGTAAGGGAGCACTTCGAAATGTTTCGGCCCCGCCGGGAATTGAACCCGGGCCCTCCGTGCGTGAAGCAAGAGCGCTAGCCACCATGCCATCGGGGCGTGTATGTGTGTGTGTGTACTCACCTAATTGTACTCACCTAATTGTGGTTGCAGGGGTCGAGACTCAGCTCCTGGCCCCGCCTCTTCGCTGTCCGCTACTGGGTCTCTGCTCTCCCTGCTCCATGAGCTTTATCATACCTTGTCTTAAAACTATGTATGGTTCCTGCCTCCACTATATCTTTCTCTAGACTATTCCACTTCCTGACTACTCTGTGGCTGAAGAAATGCTTCCTAACATCCCTTTGACTCATCTGAGTCTTCAGCTTCCAGTTGTGTCCCCTTGTTTCTGTGTTCCCTCTCTGGAACATCCTGTCACTGTCTACCTTGTCAATTCCCCGCAGTATTTTGTATGTCGTTATCATGTCTCCTCTGACCCTTCTTTCCTCCAGTGTTGTTAGTCCTATTTCCCTCAACCTTTCTTCATAGGACAGACCCCTGAGTTGTGGAACTAACCTTGTCGCAAACCTTTGCACTTTCTCTAGTTTCTTTACGTGCTTGACCAGGTGTGGGTTCCAGACTGGTGCTGCATATTCTAGTATGGGCCTGACATACACGGTGTACAATGTCTTGAGCGATTCCTTGTTAAGGTAACGGAACGCTAATCTTAGGTTTGCCAGTCGCCCATATGCTGCCGCAGTTATCTGGTTGATGTATGCCTCCGGAGACGTGTTTGGCGTTATACTCACCCCAAGGTCTTTCTCCTTTGCCGAGGTTTGTAGCCTTTGTCCTCCTAGCCTGTACTCTGTCAGCGGTCTTCTTTGCCCTTCTCCGATCTTCACGACTTTGCATTTGGTGGGATTGAATTCGAGAAGCCAGTTGCTAGACCAGATGTCGAGCTTGTCTAGGTGTGTTTGCAGTCCTGCTTGGTCCTCTTCCGATGTGATTCTCCTCATTAATTTCACATCATCTGCGAACAGAGACACTTCTGAGTCTATCCCGTCCGTCATGTCATTTACATATACCAAGAATAACACTGGTCCTAGGACTGACCCCTGCGGTACACCGCTCGTCACAGGCGCCCACTGTGATACCTCATCACGCACCATGACCCGTTGTTGCCTCCCTGTGAGTTATTCCCTGATCCATTCTAGTGCCCTTCCTGTTATACATGCTTGTTCTTCCAACTTCTTTACTAATCTCATGTGAGGAACTGTGTCGAAGGCCTTCCTGCAGTCCAGGAAAATGCAATCAACCCACCCTTCTCTCTCTTGCCTTACCTCTGTTACTTTATCATAGAACTCTAGGAGGTTTGTTACACAGGATTTGCCTTCCCGGAATCCGTGCTGTCTGGTGTTTATTATCCTGTTCAGCTCGAGGTGTTCCACCATTCTTTTCCTGATGATTTTCTCCAGGACTTTGCACACTATACACGTAAGTGACACCGATCTATAGTTTAGTGCCTCTTTTCTGTCTCTTTTTTTAAAAATGGGGACTACGTTGGCCTTCTGCCATATCTCAGGTAGCTGCCCAGTTTCAAGGGATGTGTTGAATATTACGGTAAGTGGCACACTCAGTACCTCAGGTCCTTCCCGAAGAACCCACGGGGAGATATTGTGTGTGTGTGCGTGTGTATACTCACCTAATTGTGGTTGCAGGGGTCGAGACTCAGCTCCTGGCTGTGTGAGTTAGTTACCATTTTGTCCTAGGCACATGTCAATTAGACACTAGGCCTGTTGTATGTATGTGTGTGTAAGGAAACACTTCGAAATGTTTCTGCCCCACCGGGAATTGAACCCGGCCCCTCCGTGCGTGAAGCAAGAGCTTCACGCACGTGTGTGTGTGTGTGTGTGTCTGTGTGTGTCTGTGTGTGTACTCACCTAATTGTACTTACCTATTTGTGGTTGCAGGGGTCGAGACTCAGCTCCTGGCCCCGCATCTTCACTGATCGCTACTAGGTTCTCTCTCTCTTTGCTCCATGAGCTTTATTATATCTAGTCTTAAATCTATGTATGGTTCCTGCCTCCTCTACATCACTTGAAAGACTATTCCACTTCCCGACTACTCTATGACAGAATAAATACTTTCTAACTCATATGAGTCTTCAACTTCCAATTGTGACCCCTTGTTTCTGAGTCCCCTCTCTGGAACATCCTGTATTTGTCTACCTTGTCTATTCCACGCAGTATTTTCTATGTCGTTATCATGTCTCCTCTGACACTCCTGTCCTCCAGTGTCGTCAGGCCGATTTTATTTAGCCTTTCTTCGTAGGACAATCCCTTTAGCTCTGGAACTAACCTTCTCGCAAGCCTTTGCACTTTCTCTAATTTCTTGACGTGCTTGACCAGGTGTGGGTTCCAAACTGGTGCTGCATACTCATGTATGGGCCTGACGTACACGGTGTACAGTGTCTTAAACGATTCCTTACTAAGGTATCGGAACGCTATTCTCAGGTTTGCCAGGCGCCCATATGCTGCAGCAGTTATCTGGTTGATGTGTGCTTCAGGAGACGTGCTCGGTGTTATAATCACTCTAAGATATTTCTCTTTGATCGAGGTTTGCAGTCTTTGGCCACCTAGTCTATACTCTGTCTGCCATCTTCTTTGCTTTTTCCCGATCTTCATGACTTTGCATTTGACGGGTTAAATTCGAGAAGCCAGTTTCTGGACTAGGTGTCCAACTTGTCCAGGTCTCTTTGAAGTCCTGCCTGATCCTCATCTGATTTAATTCTCCTCATTAACTTCACATCATCTGAGAACAGGGACACTTCTGAGTCTATCCTTTCCATCATGTCATTCACATATACCAAAAATAGCACTTATAATAGGACTGACCCCAGTGGGACCCCACTCGTGTGTGTTTGTGAGTGTGTACTCATCTATATGCACTCACCAATATGTGGTTGCAAGAGTCGAGTCATAGCTCCTGGCCCCACTTCCACTTCCTGAAAAACCTAAGACTAAAAAAAATACTTCCTAACATCCCTAGGACTCATTTGGGTTTTCAATTTTTAATTGTGGCTCCTTGTTCCTGTGCCCAATCTCTGAAAGATTCGAGCCCTGTCCAGCATGTCAATTTTTCTCAGTATTTTATACGTCGTTATCATGTCCTCCTCTATCCCTTCTTTCCTCTAATGTCATCAAGTTAAGTTCCCTTAACCTCTCCTTGTAGGACAGAGAGATACCCCTCAGTTTCGGGACTAGTCATGTTGCAAACTTCTCCACTTTCTCCAATTTCTTGACGTGTTTGACCTGGTGTGTGTGTGTGTATATGTGTACTCACCTAGTTGTACGCACCAAGTTGTGGTTGTAGGGGTCGATTCACAGCCACTGGCCGCGCATATTTACTTGTCGCTTCTAGGTCACTCTTCCTGCTCCATGAGCTTTATCATACCTGACTCACGAAATGCATTTGTGGACACAGTGGTGCCTATGCTAACCTTCCTATGGTGTAGAAATATACCTAGTTGGATGAATCTTATTGAAGCTAGCTGGCCCAGTGGCGTACGCGACGGTCTGGAGTTTTGAGACTTTCTGACCGCGGGTTTGAACCCCACTCGTGGTATGGTTTCTTTATCATACCTCTTTTTAAAGCTATGTATGCCTCCACTACATCACTTCCCAGACTATTCCACTTTCTGACAACTCAGTGACTGAAGAAATACTTATTAACGTCTCTGTGATTCATCTGAGTCTTCAACTTCCAATTGTGACCTTTTCTTACTGTGTCCCATCTCTGGAACATCCTGTCTCTGTCCACCTTGTCAATTCCTCTCAGAATTTTGTATGTCGTTTTCATATACCCTCCATCTCTCCTGTCCTCCAGTGTCGTCAGGTTGATTTCCCTTAACCTCTCCTCGTAAGACGTGCCCTTAGCTCCAGGACTAGTCTTGTTGCAAACCTTTGCATTTTCTAATTTCCTTACGAGCTTGGCTAGGTGTGGGTTTCAAACTGGTGCTGCATACTCCAATATTGGCCTGACATACACAGTGTATATTGTCCTGAACGATTCTTCATTGAGATATCGGAATGCTATTTTTAGGTTTGCAAGGCGCCCATATGCTGCAGAAGTTATTTGGCTGATGTGCGCCTCAGGAGATGTGCACGGTGTTATACTCACCCCAAGATCCTTTTCCTAGACTGAATTCCGTCTGTGGTCTTCTTTGCCCTTCCCCAATCTTCCAGGAGCCAGATCCTGGACCAGGCTTGCAGACTGTCAAGATCCCTTTATACTTCTGCCTGGTCCTTGACCGATTGAATTCTTCTCATCAACTTCACATCATCTGCAAACAGAGACATTTCTTCCATCATGTTCACATATACCAGAAACAGCACCGGTCCTAGGACTGACCCCTGTGGAACCCTGCTCGTCACAGGCGCCCACTCTGACACCTCGCCACGTACCATGACTCGTTGATGTCTTCCTGACACGTATTCCCTGATCCATTGTAGTGCCTTCCCTGTTATACCTGCCTGGTCCTCCAGCTTATGCACTAATCTCTTGTGTGGAACTGTGTCAAACGCCTTCTTACAGTCCAAGAAAACGCAATCTACCCAACCCTCTCTTTCTTGTCTTACTGCTGTCACCCTTTCGTAGAACTCCAGTAGGTTTGTGACACAGGATTTTCTGTCCTGAAACCGTGCTGGTTGTCGTTGTCCACCACTCTTCTCCTGATAATCTTCTCCTTGACTGGATACTGTACATGTCAGTGACGCAGGTCTGTAGTTTAATGTTTGTGTCTGTCTCCTTTTTAAAAAACTTGGACTACATTTGATGTCTTCCATACCTTAGGTAGTCGCCCTGTTTCGATAGATGTGTTGAAGATTGTTGTTAGTGGTACACATAACTCCTGTGCTCCCTCTCTCAGTACCCATGAAGAGATGTTATTCAGCCCCATCGCCTCTGAGGTATCTAGCTCGCTTAGCAGCCTCTTCACTTCTTCCTCGGTTGTATATATTGTGTCCAACACTTGATAGTGTACCATACCTCCCTGTCTTTATGGAATCCCTTCTGTCTCCTCTGTGAACACTTCTTTGAATCTCATGATTAGCTTCTCACATACTTCTCAGTCGTTTCTTTTGATCTCCCCCTCCTTCCTTCCTCAGCCTGACTGTTGTTTTCCTCCTGATGTGGCTGTACAACAGCTTCGGGTCAGATTTGGCTTTTGCTGCTATGTCATTTTCGTATTGTCGTTGGGCCTCCCTTCTTACCTGTACACATTCATTTCTGACTCGACTGCTCTTCTTATTCTCCTGGGTCTTTTGCCTTCTATACTTCTTCCTTTCTCTATCACACTTGGTTTTGGTCTCTCTACACATTTGAGTGAACCAAAGGCTCATCCTGGCTTTCTCGTTAATTCTGTTACTCTTGGGTACAAGCCTCTCCTCAGCTTCCTTGCATATTGTCACATATTCCATCATCTCATTTACTGACTCCCCTGCCAGTGCTTTGTCCCACTGAACCTCGTGCAGGAAATTCAGCATGCCTGTGTAGTCCCCTCTCTTGTAGTTTGGCTTCATTCATCCTGCCCTTCCTGTAACTCTACTATATATTCGAAGCTCAGAACCATGTGGTCACTGGCCCAGAGGGGTCTTTCATATGTGATGTCCTCAATATCTTCACTACTCAAGGTGAATACTAAGTCCAGTCTTACTGGTTCGTCCTCTTCTTTCTCTCTGGTAGTGTGCCTTACGTGTTTGTACATCAGATTTTCCAGTTCCACCTCCATCATTTTAGCACTCCACGTTTCTGGGTCCCCATGTGACTCCATGTTCCCCCAGTCAATTTCTTTGTGATTGAAGTCACCCTCAATCAGTAGCTTTGCCCTGCTCACATGAGCTGTTCTGTTGTGTGTTATACATCACTGCACTTACCACCTTGGGACCTCCAGACTGAAGTGTTCCTGTTGTGTAGTCTCTTGCTTCTCCTCTGTCTCCTCTCTCCAGCTCATCAAAATTCCATTGTTTTTTGATGAGCAGTGCTATATCTCTCCCTGACTGATTGCCATCTGTATATTCCTGTAAAGATCTGATATTGTGGTGAGAACCATGATGTCTGGTGATGCCTTTTTTAATTCTTTTGTGCCACTTCCACTTATTCGTTATTCCATCAGTGTTGATGTACCATACCTTCAGTTTCCTCTCCAACACTGTGTTCTGGGGCATCTGTGGGGGTGGGGGACCTGGCAGTGTGTTTTGGGATTATTCAACATAGTGTGGGGTGGGAGCTGTAAGTGTGGATTGTAGTTTGTTAGGATAGCATATATGGCTGTGGGGTTCTGAGGGTTGTTCTGTGTGTGCTTGTGCTTGTTGCTTTGCCCAGCTCTGGTTGTCCTCTGCTGACTCTGTCCTTGTCTCTCTTCCTGGCCCCTTTCGTTTCTGTGTCTTCTCCCTCAGCTGCTGTCATTCTGTTCTTGTTCTGTCATGGTCTAGAAACACTCTCTTGTATGTTGATGATTCCTTCAGCTGTGGTTTCTCTTGCAATATCCTGTTCCACACCATTTCTGTCTGGAAAATCAGTTTGACTGGCAAATTTCTCCCCTTCAAGTACCCTCCTATTCTCTGGAAATTTACTATCTCAATCATGTCTTCCTCGACTATTTCTTTGATGATGTTTTCAATCTCCTGTTTTTCTTTCTGCCATCGTTCATTATGTGTCCTCCCTTCTCTCTCCTGAATCCCATGAATAAACACTGTCTGCTCCCTCTCCTCCTCCCATTACCCTTCCCTCTGTGTCTATGGGTGCCATATGTACAAATAGGTGGCATGGTCATGCCTCTTCATGGAACCTGTCACCTTCTCTACCTTCTCCCCCCTCCAAACAGCTCTCCCCCTACATACTTCGGCTTTGCATGGTGAACTGATAGGGCCTTAGTGTAAGTCTTGTCTCCTTCCTTTCCGTTAGCCTCCTCGTTTATTAGGATGTACCTGCTTCAGATGCTATGCTGCCTCTGGGCAATAGCCCTGTAATTCACTACAACATATTTATCTCATATTCTAGGGCCCGTATCCTGGCTTCTCCGCCTTCAGCATGTGACTCCCATTTATTTTTTTCTGCCTCCATCCTAATTGTGGTTGCAGGGGTCGAGACTCAGCTCCTGGCCCCGCCTCTTCACTGATCGCTACTGGGTCCCCTCTGTCCCTGCTCCATGAGCTTTATCATATCTCGTCTTAAAGCTATGTATGGTTCCTGCCTCCACTACATCACTTCCTAGATTATCCCTTGTTTCTGTGTCCCATCTCTGGAACATCCTGTCTCTATCCACCTTGTCTATTCCACGCAATATTTTGTATGTCGTTATCATGTCTCCCCTAACCCTCCTGTCCTCCAGTGTTGTCAGACCGATTTCCCTTAACCTTTCTTCGTAGGACAATCCCCTTAGCTCTGGAACTAACCTTGTCGCAAACCTTTGTACTTTCTCTAATTTCTTGACGTGCTTGACCAGGTATGGGTTTCAAACTGGTGCTGCATACTCCAGTATGAGCCTGATGTACACGGTGAACAGTGTCTTGAATGATTCCTTAATAAGGTATCGGTACGCTATTCTCAGGTTTGTGTGTGTGTGTGTGTACTCACCTATTTGTACTCACCTATTTGTGGTGGCAGGGGTCGATTCATAGCTCCTGGCCCCGCCTCTTCACTGATTGCTACTAGGTCTCTCTCACCCTGCTCCATGAGCTTTATCAAACCTCATCTTAAAACTATGTATGGTTCCTGCCTCCACTACGTCGCTTTCTAGGCTATTCCACTTCCTAAAAACTCTATGACTGAAGAAATACTTCCTAACATCCCTTTGACTTATAGGAGTCTTCAAATTCAAATTGTGACCCCTTGTTTCTGTGTCCCCTCTCTGGAACATCTTGTCTCTGTATTCTGCTGCCTACTCCAGTATGGGCCTGACGTATATGGTGTACAGATACTTGAACGATTCCTTAGTGAGGTATTGGAACGCTATTCTTAGGTTTGCCAGCCGCCCGTATGCTGCAGCAGTTATCTGATTGATGTGTGCCTCAGGAGACGTGCTCGGTATTATACTCACCCCAAGATCTTTTTCCTTGAGTGAGGTTTGCAGTCTTTGGCCACCTAGACTATACTCTGTCTGCGATCTTCTTTGCCCTTCCCCGATCTTCATGACTTTACATTTGGCAGGGTTAAATTCAAGGAGCCAGTTACTGGACCAGGTTTGTAGCCTGTCCAGGTCTCTTTGTAATCCTGCCTGATCCTCGACTGATTTAATTCTTCTCATTAACTTCACATCATCTGCAAACAGTGACACTTTTGAGTCTATCCCTTCCGTTATGTCTTTCACATATACCAAAAACAGTACAGGTCCTAGGACTGACCCTTGTGGAACGCCACTCGTCACAGGTGCCCACTCTGACACCTCGTCACGTACCATGACTCGTTGTTGCCTCCCTGTCAGATATTCTCTGATCCATTGCAATGCCTTTCCTGCTACGTGTGCCTGATCCTGAGAGTGTTTGGGAGTATTAACCTGCCAAAGATACTTGTAACCCAGCCGGAGGTGGGCGGTAGTGACATCCAAGAGTCTGCTTATTTTGTTGGATGCACCATAGACATGTGGCTCCTCCTGCATGATAGAATGATGATAGATGGACTGACTGGTGTCAATCTCCCTGAGTCTTCTTCGTAAGGAAGATTTCTAATGCTATGTATTAATTTAGTCATTCTACGCTGAATGTTTTCTAATGAATTTATGTCCATTTTGTAATATGGAGACCAGAACCGAGCTGCGTAATCTAGGTGAGGCCTTACTAAACACTCTCATACATCATATGAACAACACCAAAACACCATTGAATACTCCCAAAACACCACTGAATACTCCAAAATCATCATTGAATGCTCCCAAAACACCATTGAATACTCCCAAAACACCATTGAATACTCCCAAAACACCACTGAATACTCCAAAATCACCATTGAATGCTCCCAAAACACTCTTGAATACTCCCAAAACACCATTAAATACTCCCAAAACACCATTGAATACTCCCAAATCCAAATATAGTCCCAGTTTTAAAGAAAGGTGACGGACACGAGGCATTAAATTACAGACCAATGTCTGCAAAGTCATGGAGAAGATTATCAGGAGAGTTTTGGAGCACCTAGAACGGAACAAACTTATAAATAACAAACAGCACGGTTCTCCATGACTTTGCAGACATTGGTCTGTAATTTAATGCCTCGTGTCCGTCACCTTTCTTTAAAACTGGGACTATATTTGGCTTTGGTAGTAATCTATGGTGTTTTGGGAGTATTCAATGGTGTTTTGGGAGTACTCAATGGTGTTTTGGGAATATTCAATAGTGTTTTGAGAGTATTCAATGGTGTTTTGGGAGTATTCAGTGGTGTTTTGGGGATATTCAATGGTGTTTTGGGGGTATTCAATGGTGTTTTGGGAGATTCAATGGTGTTTTAGAGTGTTCATGGTTTTTTGGGAATAATCAATGAGTGTTTACTGTTTGTATTCAATGGTGTTTTGGTAGTATTCAATGGTGTTTTGGGAGTATTCAATGGTGTTTTTGGTAGTATTCAATGGTTTTTGGGAGATCAATGGTGTTTTGGGAGTATTCATGGTGTTTTGGGAGTATTCAATTGTGTTTTGGGAGTATTCAGTGGTGTTTTGGGGGTATTAAGTGGTGTTTTAGGGGTATTCAATGGTGTTTTTGAGAGTGTTCGATGGTATTTTGGGAATAATCAATGGTGTTTTTGTATTCAATGGTGTTTTGGTAGATTCAATGGTGTTTTGGGAGTATTCAGTGGGTTTTTGGGAGTATTCAATGGTGTTTTTGTGTAATAGTGGGTTTGAGTATTCAATGGTGTTTTGGGAGTATTCAATGTGTTTTGGGAGTATTCAATGGTGTTTTGGGAGTATTCAAGTGTGTTTTGGGAGTAATCAATGGTGTTTTGGGAGTATTCAATGGTGTTTTGGGAGTATTCAATGGTGTTTTGGGAGTATTCAATGGTGTTTTGGGAGTATTCAATGGTGTTTTGGGGGTATTCAATGGTGTTTTGGGAGTATTCAATGGTGTTTTGGGAGTATTCATTGGTGTTTTTGGTAGTATTCAATGGTGTTTTGGGAGCATTCAATGGTGTTTTGGGAGTATTCATGGTGTTTTGGGAGTATTCAATGGTGTTTTGGGAGTATTCAATGGTGTTTTGGGAGTATTCAATGGTGTTTTGGGAGTATTCAATGGTGTTTTGGGGTATTCAATGGTGTTTTGGGAGTATTCAATGGTGTTTTGGGAGTATTCAATGGTGTTTTGGGAATAATCAATGGTGTTTTCTGCTTGTATTCAATGGTGTTTTGGTAGTATTCAATGGTGTTTTGGTTGTATTCAATGGTGTTTTGGTAGTATTCAATGGTGTTTTTTGGTAGTATTCATTGGTGTTTTTGGGAGTATTCAATGGTGTTTTTGTAGTAATCAGTGGTGTTTTGGTAGTATTCAATGGTGGTTTGGTAGTATTCAGTGGTGTTTTTGGTGTAATCAGTGGTGTTTTTTGTTGTATTCAGTGGTGTTTGAGAGTATTCAAAGGTGTTTTTTCTTAGTATTCAATGGTGTTTTGGGAATATTCAATGGTGTTATGGTGGTGTTCAATGGTGTTTTGTGAGTATTCAATGGTGTTTTGGTAGCATTCAATGGTGTTTTTGGTATTATTCAATGGTGTTTTTAGGAGTATTCAATGGTGTTTTTGTTGTATTCAATGTTTTTTGGGAGTATTGGTGTGTTTTACGAATGTGAAATGAGTATTGTTTAATGAAATCAGGATATATGCTGTTGTAGGTGTGTATGTGTGATTTGTAATAATATGTTGGTAATGTGAAATGTTTTGGGTTATGAGTGAAAAATGAGTGGCTAGTGTGTGAATGTTATAACGAAGTGTGGAAAATTTGTGTTATCCTGGGTCAAGTATTGATGGGTTGTAGCGTTTGTGAGTGAGGTGAAGGGGGAGAGTGATATGAAAGGGAGAGTGAGGTGCAGGGAAGATCCAAGGGAATGAGTGTGAGGTGTTGGGGCTTGTACATGGTACAATAGTGAATATGTGACTTAGGAATTTGTTGAGTCTTGTCTCGCCTTGCTGTGTGCATGTGTTGATGTTGTAAACGAAATTTTTTGTATTTGTTGTTATTAATGAAAGAGTGGAAAATTGTAATAAATGATGAAAAAAATGTGTTTGTCATTAATCACTTGAGAAAAATTTGTTGTATTACAAGAAAATTGTGTGTAACAAATAAATATTGAAAAAAAAATGTGTAATGATTCACTTCTGATTTATAAACATATTGAAGTGGAAAAAATTGTGTTATCCAAGGTATACATGCCACTTGGTGTTTAAAACCTCTCCAGGAACTCTAAAAGGGGGGAAACCATTAACCTCTTGATTGAAGCTAATAACATAATGGTGTTTAGCTGAGATCCAGGAGATAAATCTAAGGAAGACGAAGCACCTTCCGAGATATATCAATAATGGGTAACCCTCTAAAATCTGGCAATATTCTCGAAAAGTGGGTAAAATTGATCCTTAAAGAATAGGGGGGTGAAGTCAAATCATTTTCTTTGTATTATTGATATCGAGAAAATATTCTGATCCCCATAGGTGGATCTTCAAAAAAATATGAAATTCGAAAAAAAAAATCGAAAAAAAAATCGAGGAACGGGGGCGATCCAGGAATAGGAGAAGAGGATGGGGTGAGAGTAAGGGGTAAAAAAAAGGGGGTGAGGAGGAGGTCTCAAAGGAAAGGAGGGGGTGAGGAGGAGGTCTCAAAGGGAAGGTGGGGTGAGGAGGGAGGTTCTCAAAGAAGGGGAACTTGAAGGGGGAGACCGCCACCATTTTGGAGCGCTCTGGGATGGACCGCTGAGCTACTTTCATTACTACTGTGAATGTACCCACATAAGAAATGACTTAGCCTACAACCCAAGACCTGAATTAAATGACAATAAACTGGAGATTCTATGGTTTGAAGTGTTCCTTCCCAAGACCAAACCAATCTTAGTAGGAACTAGTTACCGCCCTCCCACCCATGACCAGTTCTTAGAAGACTTTTCGAGTCTTGTCCAGACTTGAGAACAATTTGGAGACAATAATACTGGGGGACTTCAATATCTGTTTTCAACAGCAAAATAACGGGCTATGTAAAAGAATAAGCAAATTCTAGGTTTAAATGGTTACACTCAACTAATTAATACATCAACCCGGATCACACAGTTCTCAGCCACCCTAATTGATTAAATACTTTGTAACCACTCTGAGAACATTAGTCAGTCAGGCGTCAATACCACAGGTCTTAGTGATCATTTCATCATTTACTGTACCAGGAAAATCACTAGGGAACAGATAGGCCTACACAGAACAATAAAAATTACGTCAACTAGAAACTACAGTAAAGAAACACTGGTAAATAGGCTACGCAATTGTGATTTAACAGTGATAACAATTGCCCGGACGTGAATGATGCCTGGGAAAATTCAAAACAATGTTCACTGTCATCCTTGATAATATTGCACCAGTTAAAGAGGTTAGGATTAAACGAAGAACTGAACCCTGGATGACTACTGAGATAATGGATAATATGAAATTTAGAAACCAGTTGCTAAAAAGATTTAGGTCAAACAGAATATTGCAGCAGTAAATGAATTCCAAAGGGTGAGGAACAGAGTGCAGAGGCTTATAAAAGGAGCAAAGGCAAGGCACTATTGCTCAAAAATCGAAGAGTACAAAATAACCCTAGAAAGCTTTGGCTACAACTAAAACAGTTGGGGTATAGCCATAAACCCGTAGATAGATCCAACATAGTACTAAATGTCGATAACGAGGTATGCCACGAAACAACTAGTGGCAAATTGATTTAATTCATACTACACAACTGTCGCATCAACATTAGTAAGTAAGCTACCAGCTGCATCAAATAATCATCTTTGACCCATGCATGTCAGGAGAATTGATAGGGAACAGTGTAATAAAGAAATCGAATGCCAGACTGAAGTTCCTCTACAGACAAGCACAGTGTCTACCTACTGAGGCTCGCAGGACCCTATGTCTAGCCCTTATACAATGTCATATGGACTACGCTTGCTCTTCATGGTACTCTGCCTTGACAAAAAAACTGAAAGATAAACTGCAAATCACCCAGAACAAAATGGTAAGATTCATCCTGGACCTGGGTCCAAGAGAACATGTAGGCCAGGATGAATTACAACAATTGGATATGCTGAATGTTGAAGACAGAGTAAAACAACTGAAGTTAAATCAAGTTTATAAAATTGCTCACAGTATCCAGAATATCTTGCTGCCAATTTTGTCAAGGCTGGGAGCCAAAGCAGTCATAGTACTAGGGGGAGAGAGCACAACTTTGTAGCACCCACAGTCAGTGGCCAGGCTTCAAACACCTTTTATTGTACAGCAGTAAAGGAATGGAACAGACTGCCTGCACATGTCAAAGCCAGTCATAGCATGAGCCAGTTCAAGAAGAGAACCAAAAGGTACCTAATGAATGTAGCGACAGAAAGGGAGGAGAATTTTTTTTTAGCTAACACACATGTAAATGTAAACAACAAATTCTACCTTATTCCTAGTATATCTCCTTTATAGTATGATAATATATTATCTCCTTTATAGTATAATAATAAGGTATTAAAAGGCCCCCAATAGAAATAAGTCATTTTGTCTGACTTTTTTGGGTTATCCCAGGTTCTTTACACATATGCTTCTATGTATGATAATCTATGTAACTGTATTTGTGTATACCTGACTAAACTTACTTAATGACCGCCTCAGTCAGCTATACAGGTTTAATCAGGCTTCCCTCTCATATCAAGAAGCGTCTATATAAGATGATGAAAAGACCTGTGATTGAATATCGTTGCGTACCCATGTTGATAACAAGTAAAAACATGTTACAGCTGGAAAGAGTCTTGAACAAGGCACTGTTATCACAGGCACCAGACTGAGGGTTGGAATCGGAATGGAAGATCTGCACATCCTACAGGAGATAGACGCAATAAATGGCAGGCTGGAGCACTAAAGAAGCAACAATTATATGATAAGCAACAACTCTGTTAATGACATCTGAAAACGTCCTAGTGCAGGACACCGCCTGAGGGCCAGATCAGTCGCCGGATGGCTCCAGCAAGCCCCTGGCAACCAGCCCGAATAACTTTCCTACTTCCAAAATAAGAATGACACCAATTCACTGTTATGCACGTATACATCTTGTATATAAGTGTCTCTGATGGGTGGTTTGGTATACACGACCATCACACACACACACACACACACACCTTCAGTCATCTTCAGTCACACACCTTCAGTCACAGAGTGGTCAGGAAGTGGAATAGTTTGGGAAGCGATGTAATGGAGGCAGGAGCCATTCATAGCTTTAAGAAGAGGTATGATAAAGCTCATGGCGCAAGGAGAGTGACCCAGTAGCGGCCAGTGAAGAGGCGGGGCCAGGAGCTATGACTCGACCCCTGCAACCACAACTAGGTGAGTTCCTGTATTAAAACGCGCCAAAGTGGATGGGCCACTTACCTTTTACCCCCTCTCCTCACCCCCACCCGCCCCTTTTCCACATTCCAGCCTTGCCTATCCTTCTTCATCCCCAAACTTACCAAACCTCGATCCTATATTGCACACCACCGTCCCCACCCACTCTCATCATTACACCCTCCATCCCCACACCCCCTTTTTAATACACCCCATCATCCCCACCCCCTCGTTTTATTACACCTTAACCACTCGCTGTATTACACGCCACCCTCCCCACCTCTTCTCTATATTACACTGGAAAATCTGAACCGCAGTCATCCTCACCCCCTCTAATTTACAGGCTCCGAAAACACCCGTTTGCTTTATTGCTCATTACCTCTGCTATATTGTCCACCATCATCCCCACCTCCTATATTACATGCCACACTACTACTACCTCCGCATTGTATTATACATCACTATTTTCACCACGTCCCAATCTTTTTCTCCACTATCACAACACCCTCACAGTAGAAGGTAGGTAGAAGCTGTTTATCTTTATTATCCCTCACCATCACACCATTGTTTGACCGGATGTTAAGCTGCTCCACAACACCTGGGTAGGTCAGGAATTTCCTGGTGTGTCAGACATGCTAACAAAGCTCTAGGTAACTTCCCGAGGAGTTTCTACCTGTTTGTTTCCTAGTAATAATACAGGATATATGCGATTTTTTATAATCATGGTTTTGGTTGTGTGGGAAATTGTAGCCACTAGGATGAGAGAACGTGGATATTTTTACTAAAATGGAATTGGGCTCATAAGTTGCTCAGTGTGAGATAGTTATCGTGTAGGAAGCAAAACTATCAGTTTCTCTCTCAATTAGGATGGAGTTTGTACATTGAATAACAAAATATTTCAGCCTGAACTTGGAGACTTCAGGAAGGGGGACTGGGGAGGGGGGAGCAATATCAATCATTCCACCAGCACTATCAAACATGTTAGATCATATTATTCCACCAGCATTCCACACTAATAATCCATGTTGGATTGCATTTCACCAGCACTGTGAAATCAAACTGGATTACATCATGAATCTTGAATGTAGAGGGAAAGAATATGATAAGGGAAAAATATGAGATATATAGGAAAACAGGTCTAAGTTCACAGAAGTGGTGTGGATCTTGGGAAAATCATCCAGTGGATGAAACAATCAAAATACAACATATAATTCATGAAATCTTTAATAATTATAAAAATATATTTTACACTGACTTTCCTAAAACTACCTACTATCCTTCCCTTTCCCCACAAACTCACAAACACAACGCAGAGGAGATCAGACGTCAGCCACCTAATTCTGGAAAAAAAGGATCTGTTCCTTTTCTGTAGTGAAGTAACAGAAAAACATGAATAATGTAGAACATTTTCTTAGGTATGAATAACATATTTAATATATCGAGGGGAAATAGAGTAGCACAATAGTGATGTTTTTTTTGTTTTGTTTTTTGACAATATGACAGAGGTTACACGGTCTAAGTATATACACCTGCAGACAAGGAAACCTGAGCATGAATGGATAGAACGACTGAAATTGAACTGTTTCAGGGAAGGCAAGAAGGTAAAGAAGGTTTTGGGAAGACAGGAAGTGAGATAAGGAATGGGTAGATAGAAAGAGAGAGGTAAGGAATGGGTAGATAGAAAGAGAGAGGTAAGGATACTTATGGAAAGACGGGAAGAGAAAGATAAGGGAGGCTGTAGGTAGACAAAAAATGAAAGGAAAGAAAGGTTGAGGAAGAAAGATTGTGGGTAGACAGGAAGAGAGAGATAAGGTAGACAGGAAAAGAAAGCAAGGGAATATTGTGGATAGACATGAACAGAGAAAGCTGATCAAAGTTGTGGTTAGACAAGAAGAGAAAGGGAAGGAAGATTGTGATAAATAGAAAAAAAGATAGGAAAAGTTGTGGGTAGACAGGAAGAGGTATCAAAAAATTTGAGTTTGAACAGGAGAGACTAAGAAAGGGTGTGGGCAGACAGGAAAAGAGAGGTTAGAAGGGTTTTGGGTACACAGAAAGAGATAGGAAAGATTGTTGGTAGATAGGAAGAGAGAAAAGATTGTGGGTAAACGTAAAGCGAGAGTGGTAAGAAAATTGAGTTTAGACAGGAAGAGAGAGATAACTAAGGTTGTGAGCAGACAGGAAGAGAGAGGTAAGGAATGTTGTGGGAAGACAGGAAAAGAGTGAGAAAGAAGGTTGTCGGTAACAGCTAGTACACTAACCGTTAGGGGACTAATGTTTTTAGTACTTTCCCATCACACATAAGGGGAATCACCAAGAGACCCTTGGAAGATGCAACCGGACAAGTTCCTCAAATCAATTCTAATTATCAGACATACAGTGCAGCCGCACATAGGAGCGACTAATACTAACAGCCTGATTGACCAGGTCATCCACCTGGAGACCTGGTCTTGGACCGTGCCGTGATAATCAGAACACTCTCCAGGATGACTCACGGAAGGAAGCTCCCTGGGAAGGATATTGTTGGAAGGAAGATTACTGGGAAGGAGAGTGATTAGAGGGAGAATGGTAATAGGGGGAGTGCTAGGAGGCAGACTGAACACATCGACTCCAGGCCGAGGGACTGATTACCTCAAACTCCTCCTCTTCTTACAACTCTCTGCTTTGTATTGGACTGATGAAGCCACTGTGTGGCGAAACGTTTCTTCAATAAAGATTCCCAAATGTTGCTTAAGTGTCTTAATCTCCAGCTTGTTGGTTTTCAAAACCATTTGTCACATAAGGAATAGTGTTGGGAGAAGTGTACGTTGATTAAGGTACAGGTACACATCAACAGTTATACAAATTATCATACATAGTAACATATGTGTAAATTACCCAAGATAACCCAAAAAAATCAGAAAGTGACTTATTTCCATTGGGACTGAGAGTATTGGGAGGGAAAGTGTTGTTGGAAAAGTGTTGGGACTGAGAGAGTTGGGAAGAAAAGTGTTGAGATGGAAAGTGTTGGTGAAAAGTGTTGGAACTGAGAATGTTGGGAGGAAAAGTGCTGGGAACAAAAGTGTTGGGAGGGAAAATGCTGGGAAGGAAAGTGTTGGGAGAGAAAGTGTTGGGACTGAGAATACTGGGAGGAAAAGTGTTGTGACTGAGAATGTTGGGAGTGAAAGTGTTGTGAGGGACCAGTCCTCTAGGATTTTTCCAGGTGAAGATTATGTTGTATCTCTCTCGCCTGCGATCCACTGAGTACAGGTCAAGTGACTTCAAGGGTCCCAGTAATTAAGGTGTTTGACGGAACTTACATGTGCAGTAAAAATTATCTACATATTCCCTAGATCTGCGAATTCACCTGTCTTGAATGGAGTTGTTAATGTAGAGTATTATTACATCCTGGAGAGAACAAGTGATGTAAAAAGAATCATCACTGTCTTGGCATCTCTTGTTTTGAATGTTCTCATTATCCAGTCTATATTTTTTCTTGCAGATGTGATAGTGACGCTGTTGCAATCCTTGAAGGTGAGATCCTCTGACATTAACACTCCTAGGTCCTTCACACTACGTTTCCACTCTATTATGTGATTAGAGTTTATAGTATAGTCAGTTCTAGCTATTATTTCCTCCAGTTTTCCATAACGCAGTAGTTGAAATTGTCCTCAGTGAACATCATATTGTTATTAGTTGCCCATTGGAAAACTTGGTTTATATCTGCTTGGGGTTAACCGTGTCCTCAATGGATGACAGTCTCATGCAGATCCTAGTATCGTCAGCACAAGATGACACGGTGCTCTGGTTTACATCTCTGTGATATGAGGATTAGGAAAAGGATGGGGAGAAAAAAGTGTTGTGAATGACACAGTTGGGAAGGAGAGTGTTATGAATGACACAGTTGGGAAGGAGAGTGTTATGAATGACACAGTTGGGAAGGAGATTGTTGTGAATGACACAGTTGGGAGGAAGAGTAATGAGAATGACACAGATGCGAGGAAGAGTGTTGTGAATGACACATTGGGAGGAAGAGTGTTGTGAATGACACAGTTGGGAAGGAGAGTGTTGTGAATGACACAGTTAGGAGAAAGAGTGTTGTGAATGACACAGTTGGGAGGGAGAGTGTTATAAATGACATAGTTGGGAGGAGAGTGTTGTGAATGACACAGTTGGGAGGAAGAGTGTTATGAATGACACAGTTGGGAGGGAGAGTGTTGTGAATGACACAGAGGGGAGGGAGAGTGTTGTGAATGACAAAGTTGGGAGGAAGAGTGTTGTGAATGAGAGAGCTGGGAGAGAGAGTGTTATGAATGACACAGTTGGGAGGAAGAGTGTTAGGAATGACACAGATGGGAGGAAGAGTGTTATGAATAACACAGTTGGGAGGGAGATGTTATGAATGACACAGATGAGAGGAAGAGTGTTATGAATGACACAGTTGGGAGGGAGATTGATGTGAATGACACAGTTAGGAGGAAGAGTGTTATGAATGACACAGTTGGGAGGAAGAGTGATGTGAATGACAGAGTTGGGAGGGAGATTGTTATGAATGACACAGATGGGAGGAAGTGTTATGAATGACACACTTGGGAGGAAGAGTGATGTAAGTGACACAGTTGGGAGGGAGAGTGTTATGAATGACACAGATGGGAGGAAGAGTGTTATGAATGAAAAAGTTGGGAGGAAGAGTGATGTGAATGACACAGTTGGGAGGAAGAGTGTTATGAATGACACAGATGGGAGGAAGAGTGTTAGGAATGACACAGTTGGGAGGAAGAGTGATGTGAATGACACAGTTGGGAGGGAGAGTGATGTGAATGACACAGATGGGAGGAAGAGTGTTGTGAATGACACAGATGGGAGGAAGAGTGTTATGAATGACAAAGTTGGGAGGAAGAGTGATGTGAATGACACAGTTGGGAGGAAGAGTGTTATGAATGACACAGATGGGAGGAAGAGTGTTAGGAATGACACAGTTGGGAGGAAGAGTGATGTGAATGACACAAATAAGAGGAAGAGTGTTGTGAATGACACAGTTGGGAGGAAGAGTGATGTGAATGACACAGTTGGGAGGGAGAGTGATGTGAATGACACAGATGGGAGGAGAGGGTTATGAATGACACAGTTTGGAGGAAGAGTGATATGAATGACACAGATGGCAGGGAGAGTGATCTGAATGACACAGTTGGGAGGGAGAGTGTTATGAATGAAAAAGTAGGGAGGAGGAGTGTTCTGAATGACACAGTTAGGAAGGAGAGTGTTATGAATGACACAGTTGGGAGGAAGAGTTTTGTGAATGACACAGTTGGGAGGAAGAGTAATGTGAATGACACAATTGCGAAGTAGAGTGTTGTGAATGACACAGTTGAGAGAAAGAGTGTTGTGAATGACACAGTTGGGAGGAAGAGTGTTATGAATGACACAGATAGGAGGAAGAGTGTTATGAATGAAACAGATGAATGGAGAGTGTTATGAATGACACAGTTGGAGGAAGAGTGTTGTGAATGACACAGTTGGGAGGAAGAGTGTTGTGAATGACACAGTTGGGAGGGAGAGTGTTATGAATGACACAGTTGGGAGGGAGAGTGATGTGAATGAAACAGATGTCAGGAAGAGTGTTGTGAATGATACAGTTGGGAGGAAAAGTGTTATGAATGAAACAGATGAGAGGAAAAGTTTTATGAATGACACAATTGGGAGGGAGATTGTTATGAATGACACAGTTGGGAAGGAGAGTGTGTGAATGACACAGTTGGGAGGGAGAGTGTTATGAACGACACAGTTGGGAACGAGAGTGTTATGAATGAAACAGTTGGAAGGGAGAGTGTTGTGAATGACACAGTGTGGAGGGATAGTGTTATGAATGACACAGTTGGGAGGGAGAGTGTTGTGAATGACACAGATGGGAGGGAGAGTGATGTGAATGACACAGTTGGGAGGGAGAGTCATGTGAATGACACAGATGGGAGGGAGAGTCATGTGAATGACACAGTTGGGAGGAAGAGTGTTATGAATGACACAGATGGGAAGAAGAGTGTTGTGTATGACACAGTTGGGAGGGAGAGTGTTATGAACGACACTTTTGGAATTTTGGCGGGCTATGGGGCCAACATTCCTGGCCTTGGGGGTTTGTGGATCGAATTTGGTCTGGGGGTTATGGGGGCCAACCTGTCCTCTTCCTGGGGGTTTTTGGGTTTTGGATCCTGGCGGGGCCTATGGGGCTCCTCGGTCTCCGCGGGGGTTTGGGGGCTAATTTGCCGGCCCCTGGGGTTTTCTGTCTGTTGGGGGTTGGTGTCAATTCGGCTTGGGGCTAACTCTTCCTGGCTCCTGGGGGTTTTGCATTCGGAATCTCCTGGGGGTCCTTGGGCTCGGGTTTCTGGCCCCGGTTTTGGCATATTTGGTCTGGGGGCTGGGGGCTCAACTCTTCGGGCCCCTGGGGGTTTTGATCCTGGGGGTTTCATGCGGGGCCTCTCCTTTCTGGGGGTTTGCGGTCTTGGGGTCCGCTCTTCTGTCCTCCTCGGGGTTTTGGCCCATTGGTCGGGGCCTTGGGGCCTCACTCTTCCTGGTCCTCCTGGGGGTTTTTGCTTCGATTGGGGGGGCTTGGGGCCTCAACTTCCGGCCTCCTGGGGGTTTGGTTTGGTCGGGTCCTGGGGGCCTCTACTCCTCCTGGCTCTGGGGATTTGGTTGGGCCTGGGGCTCCTTTCGGCCTCTGGTCCTTGGTCCGGTCTGGCTCTGGCTTTGGCTCCTGGGCGGGGCCTACTTCCTGGTCTCCTGGCTGCTGTCTGGTTGCAATGCTGGTCTGGGGCTATTTGGTCTGGGTTGGCATTCGTCGGGTTTGGTCTCTGGGTGTCTGGTCTGGCTCTTCCTGGGTTGGCTACTTGGGTCCTCTGGATCTTCTCTGGTTTGGCTATGGTGGGTCTGGCTCTGGCTTTTTTTTTTTTTTTTTTTTTTTTTTTTTTTTTTTTTTTTTTTTTTTTTTTTTTTTTTTTTTTTTTTTTTTTTTTTTTTTTTTTTTTTTTTTTTTTTTTTTTTTTTTTTTTTTTTTTTTTTTTTTTTTTTTGGCTAATTGGTCTGGGTCCTGGGCCTCAACTTTCCTGGTCCTCCTGGGTTTGGCTTCGATTTGGCGGGTCCAGGCCCACTTCCGGTCCTCCTGGGTTTGTTCGAATTTGGTCTGGTCCTATGGGGCCTACTCTTCCTGGTCCTCCTGGGTTGGCTATTTGGTCTGGGTCCTAGGCCTCACCTTCCGGTCCTCCTGGGTTGTATGGCGGTCCTGGCCCATCCGCCTGGTTATTTGTCGGGTCCTATGGGCCTTGCCTGGGGCATGTGGTCTAGCCAACCTCCCCTCCTGGGTTTGTTCGAATTTGGTCTGGCCTACCCAACTCTTCCGCCTTGGGTTGGTGGTCTGGGTCCTGCCACCTTCTGGTCCTGGGTTTGGCTGATGGCGGGTCCATGGGCCCTTCGTCTCCTGGGTTGTATTTGGCGGGTCCAGGGCAACTTTCCTGTCCTCCTGGGTTGCTGTTCCTATGGCCTCAACTTCGTCCTCCTGGGTTTGCATGCGGGTCTGAATTTCTGTCTGGGTCATGTCGGGCCGGTTTTCTTGGGTGCGAATTTGGTCTGGGGTCCTATGGGGCCCAACTTTCCTGTCCTCCTGGGGGTTTTGCTATTCGAATTTGGTCTGGGGGTCCATGGGGCCTCAACTTTCCTGGTCCTCCTGGGTTTTGCTGAATTTGGTCTGGGGTCCTAGGGGCCTCAACTCTTCCTGGTCCTCCTGGGGGTTTTGCTATTTGGTCTGGGGGTCCTGGGGCCTCAACTCTTCCTGGTCCTCCTGGGGGTTTGCTGAATTTGGTCTGGGGGTCCTATGGGGCCTCAACTCTTCCTGTCCTCCTGGGGGTTTGCTGAATTTGGTCTGGGTCCAGGGGCCTCAACCTTCCTGGTCCTCCTGGGTTTTGCATGAATTTGGTCTGGGGTCCTATGGGGCCTCAACCTTCCTGGTCCTCCTGGGGTTTGGCTCGAATTTGGTCTGGGGTCCTATGGGGCCTCAACTTCCTGGTCCTCCTGGGGTTGGCTTCGAATTTGGTCTGGGGTCCTATGGGGCCCAACCTTCCTGGTCCCCTGGGGGTTGCTGAATTGGTCTGGGGTCCTAGGGCCTCAACTCTTCCTGGTCCTCCTGGGGTTTTGCTAATTTGGTCTGGGGTCCTATGGGGCCTCAACTTCCTGGTCCTCCTGGGGGTTTGGCTTGAATTTGGTCTGGGGGTCCTATGGGGCCTCAACTCTTCCTGGTCCTCCTGGGGGTTTTGGCTTCGAATTTGGTCTGGGGGTCCTAGCCCAACCTTCCTGTCCTCCTGGGGGTTTGCGAATTGGTCTGGGTCCTATGGGGCCTCAACTCTTCCTGGTCCTCCTGGGGGTTGGCTGAATTTGGCTGGGGGTCCATGGGGCCAACTTTCCTGGTCCTCCTGGGTTCATCGAATTGGTCGGGTCCATGGGGCCTCAACTTCCGGTCCTCCTGGGGGTTTGCTGAATTGGTCTGGGTCCTATGGGCTCAACCTTCCTGGTCCTCTGGGGTTTTGCTTCGATTTGGTCTGGGGTCCTAGGGCCAACTCTTCCTGGCCCCTGGGGTTTTGCTGAATTGGTCTGGGTCCTATGGGCCTCAACTTTCCGGTCCTCCGGGGTTGGCTGATTGGTCTGGGGTCCTGCTCAACCTTCCGTCCTCCTGGGTTGCATGGTCTGGGTCCTATGGCCAACTTCCTGGTCCTCCTGGTGCTTATGTCTGGGTCCAGGGCCCACTTCGCCTCCTGGGGTTTGCGAATTGGTCTGGGTCCATGGGCCTCAACTTTCCTGGTCCTCCTGGGTTGTATTGGTCTGGGTCCAGGGCTCAACTTTCCTGGTCCTCCTGGGGTTGTATTCTTGAATTGGTCTGGGGTGCATGGGGCCTCAACTTCTCTCCTGGTTTGTAATGGTCTGGGCCATGGGCCTCAACTTCCTGGTCCTCCTGGGTTGGCTATTTGGTCTGGGGGTCCGGGCCTCAATTTCCGTCCTCCTGGGTTGCTTTGGCTGGGTCCGGAACTCCTGGTCCTTGGGTTGCCAATTGGCGGGTCTGGCCATCCTGTCCTGGTTTGCCTTCCTGGGGGTTTTTGCCTTGGTCTGGGGTCCATGGGGCCTCAACTCTTCCTGGTCCTCCTGGGGTTGCTTGAATTGGTCTGGGGTCCCATGGGCCTCAACCTTCCTGGTCCTCCTGGGGGTTTGGCTAATTGGTCTGGGGTCTATGGGGCCTCAACCTTCCTGGTCCTCCTGGGGGCTTTTGCGCCTCAACTCTGGTCTGGGGGTCCTATGGGGGCCTCAACTCTTCCTGGTCCTCCTGGGGGTTTTTGGCTTCGAATTTGGTCTGGGGGTCCTATGGGGCCTCAACTCTTCCTGGTCCTCCTGGGGGTTTTTGGCTATTCGAATTTGGTCTGGGGGTCCTATGGGGCCTCAACTCTTCCTGGTCCTCCTGGGGGTTTTTGCATCGAATTTGGTCTGGGGGTCCTATGGGGCCTCAACTCTTCCTGGTCCTCCTGGGGGCTTTGGCTATCTTCGAATTTGGTCTGGGGGTCCTATGGGGGGCCCCAACTCTTCCTGGTCCTCCTGGGGGGTTTTTGGCTATTTGGTCTGGGGGTCCTATGGGGCCTCAACTCTTCCTGGTCCTCCTGGGGGTTTTTGGCAGAATTTGGTCTGGGGGTCCATGGGGCCTCAACTCTTCCTGGTCCTCCTGGGGGCTTTGGCTTTCGAATTTGGTCTGGGGGTCCTATGGGGGCCTCAACTCTTCCTGGTCCTCCTGGGGGGTTTTGGCTTTCGAATTTGGTCTGGGGTCCTCATGGGGCCTCAACTCTTCCTGGTCCTCCTGGGGGTTTTTGGCTGAATTTGGTCTGGGGTCCTATGGGGCCTCAACTCTTCCTGGTCCTCCTGGGGGTTTTTGGCCATTCGAATTGGTCTGGGGGTCCTATGGGGCCTCAACTCTTCCTGGTCCTCCTGGGGGCTTTGGCTGAATTTGGTCTGGGGGTCCATGGGGCCTCAACTCTTCCTGGTCCTCCTGGGGGCTTTTGGCTATTCGAATTTGGTCTGGGGGTCCTAGGGGGCCTCAACTCTTCCTGGTCCTCCTGGGGGGGCTTTTGGCTTTTCGAATTTGGTCTGGGGGTCCATGGGGCCTCAACTCTTCCCGGTCCTCCTGGGGAGTGTTCGTTACGGGGGTTCACTGTACCAAAGTGGAGGAAGAGAGAGGGGAGAATGTGTCTTCTTCAGTGATTCACTGATTCTACGATATGTACGATACTAAAGCAGCATGAGTCAATAAAGGCTATAGCACCAGCCAGCGATAAAGTGTAGAATTAACAGTGTTGCAAGTAAAGCGATTAAGCGATAGAAAAATGACGACACGAAACTTAACTCCATTGTTGTTTGAGGTATTAATATAGGGGCACTGAGACCAAGCTGCCTTCTGCCACCATCTCTTCAAGGCAAGTGTAAATATTTCTTATTTATATAGTGTAAATATTTCTTATTTATAAATTAAAGTGTAAATATTTCTTATTTATAAATTACGTACATTGTTTCAGTATGAATTAGTGGTCGTGACCTGCTGCCTCCAGCAGTATATGTACGGCTTATGGTCAGTGGCCCTTATAAACCCAACAACAATAACACTTCCTCCAGTTCCCTCATACATAATGACATATTTTATTCATTCTAGAGTATATATCATGTTTCTATGTTATTAATATTGTTTATTATGTCACATTAGATGAGTTGTGATATATAAGCCGTAGAGTTTATATTAGTGTCATATTGAAGGGCTATCTTGTCCTGCCTCCAAACAAACTCTCCTGCCCCTCTCATATGCCAACAAGAGTCTTCAATAAAGGTAAAACTGATTCAAATGTTCATTTATCCATTAAAATTAGTGCTTTATATTTATTTCTCATTGTTTTCTGTATGTAAAACTATAGAATTTATTCTTTAAAAAAATGAATTTTTGGTGAATATTTTTAGGTGGAAACGGATTAATTGTATTTACATTATTTCTTATGGGAAATATTAGTTCGACTTTTGGCCAGTTCGAGTTGAGGCCTAGCTCCTGGAACAGATTACGGCTGATACTCGGGGGTCCACTGTACTTTCATCGTGAAACCCATCAAAATCATCTCTATTTCTGTAATATATCCTCCATTCCATCAAGTGAGAGCAAGGAAACGAGAATACAACCATAAATACCATACAAAAATACACTGCAAAGTTGCTGTTTTAAACAAAAAACACTGTCAAGAGTTTTTTTCTCTCATTATGCACTGCTTGCTGAACGATTTTGTTTTTACTTCACACACTGACCACGCAGACCCATTCTTTCATATGTAGGCCTACCAGCTTTTTTCCACCAGATTTGAAGGCCCTAGAATTTTGGCGTATAAATACGGGACCAACACTATCAAGCCGTACATATACGGGACTGACTCTGAAAGGGTTAAAGATCTCAACTTTTATTTGGTTGGTTTGTATTCATCGTATTGTAATCTCTCAGACTAGTATCTCATTATTAGACCACATCTGGACTAATACTGTATCCCCTCTAAAATCAGGCATAATCACAAACAACACCACAGACCACTACCCTACCTTTCTCATAACCAACCTAGGTAAATTGTCCCAAGACAGCTATGATAAATTGTCCCAAGACAGCTATGATTAACATCGACTGGCATAATGAGATAGAAACATATACAGATATTAATGAATGTATCAAGAATTTCCTAAAAAAAAAAAAACACTATGTACCTCTATAACAAACACTGCCCTAAAAAAACTAAACAGATCACAGCTAAGAGACATAACAGTCCCTGGCTAACACCCAGCATCCTTAAATCCATTAACAAAAAGCACCAATATGAAAAGCAGCACAGAAGGGGTCAAATAACCAGAGAACAATCCAAGCGCTACTCGTCAATCCTTACCAGCCTGATAAGAAGGTCAAAAAAGTTGTATTATGAGAACAGACTACATAACATAAAAGGTGATATGAAAAAGACCTGGAAAACCCTATCTGAAATTCTAGGAAATAAAAAGATATCCAAAATTAAAACTATCAAATTAACAAAACCTGTTTGCTGAAACAGCAAACAGACTTAATGATTTCTTCTCCACAATAGGAAGGAATCTAGCAAGTAAGATCCCAAGCTCGAACACCAGTCCATCAGACTACCTCACTAACACGTACCCAAATACACTATTCTTAGCTCCAACCAACCCAATAGAAGTCTCCCTCATCATCAACACCCTTAAAAATAAGGCAGGAGACAAATAGCTTACCACCTTTTATGTACAAAAAAGCTTCCCAGGTACAGTGGACCCCCGGAAATAGGCCAGTCTGATTATTGGCTGGCTCGAACATCGATCGTTTTTTTTCGGCCCAATTTTTGCCCGATTATCAGCCGTTTCCCCGATTATCGGCCCATATCCCAGACCTGTCCACCTGCCCCGCGCTTGCGCGCCTCGCTGCGCAGGCATCGCGAGCCAGTCTAGCTTTGTTTACACTTGAGTGAACAATACCCAGCGTGCTCATTCAAGCATTTCACAATAATCTTATTGTGTTTATTGCTTGTTTAGTGATTGTCACTGTGAAATAAGTCACAATGGGTCCAAAGAAGCTTCCTAGTGGCACCCCTGTGGCTAAGAAAGTGAGGAACACCATCGAAGTGAAGAAGGAGATAGTTGAAAAATATGAGAGTGGCATACATGCGGGGGAACTTGTCAGGATGTACGGAAAAAACAAATCAACTATCACCTCTATCCTGGCAAAGAGAAAAGAAATTAAAGAAGCTGATGTTGCAAAAGGTGTTAACATGTTTGCCAAAAACAGATCAAAAGCAGTGGATGAGGTTGAGAAGTTGTTGGCGGTGTGGATCAACGAAAAACAAATAGCGGGTGATAGTGTTTCTATGGCGATAATTTGTGAAAAGGCAAGGCAGTTGCACGCAGATCTTGTCAAGACAATGCCTGGAACCAGTGCTGATGTGAGTGATTTTAAAGCCAGCAAAGGCTGGTTTGACAGATTTAGGAAACGTAGTGGCATACACAGTATTGTGAGGCATGGTGAGGCAGCCAGTTCAGACAAACGTGCTGCTCAAAAGATTGTCTCTGAATTTAAGGGGTACATAGAGGCTGAACAATTCAAACCCCAACAAGTGTTCAATTGTGATGAAACAGGCCTCTTTTGGAAGAAAATGCCAAAGAGGACCTACATTACTCAAGAGGAAAAGGCACTGCCAGGACACAAGCCTATGAAAGACAGGCTAACTCTCATGATGTGTGCTAATACCAGTGGTGATTTTAAAGTGAAGCCTTTACTGGTGTATCACGCAGAAAATCCCAGAGCCTTCAAGAAACACAATGTTAACAAGAATAATTTGTGTGTGTATTGGAAGGCTAACACCAAGGCATGGGTCACTAAGGACATTTTCATGGAATGGTTCACTGGAGTGTTTGGCCCTAGTGTGAAGAAATACCTCCTGGAAAAGAAATTGCCACTCAAGTGCCTCCTGCTACTGGACAATGCTCCTGCTCATCCTCACAACTTGGGAGACTATTTGTCTGATGAGTTCAGTTTCATCACAGTGAAGTTCTTGCCTACTAATACCACTCCTCTCCTCCAGCCCATGGACCAGCAGGTCATTTCCAACTTCAAAAAACTTTACACAAAATCAGTGTTTGAAAAGTGCTTTCAAGTGACCTCGGACACTGAGTTGACCCTAAGAGAGTTCTGGAAAGATCACTTCAATATCATCCATTGCATAGGCCTTATAAGTAAGGCTTGGCAGGGAGTGACTTCCAGGATTTTGAACTCTGCTTGGAGACCACTGTGGCCGGATTGTGTTGAAAAGAGGGATTTTGAAGGATTTGAGGCTGACCCTGACGACCCTGTTCCTGTTGTGGAAGATATTGTGGCATTGGGGAACAGCCTGGGGTTGGAGGTGAGTGGTGAGGATGTGGAAGAGTTGGTGGAGGACCACAGGATAGACCTAACCGCTGAAGAGCTGAAAGAGCTTCATCAGGAACAGCATCAGACGACAGAAGAGGAAATTGATTCACAGGAAGATGGACAGGGTGAGGTAGTAACTTCTTCAGAGATTAAGGAAATGTGTTCTATGTGGACTAAGTTGCAGGCATTTGTTGAAAGACACCACCCTGAGCAAGCTGAAATGAGCCATCTCTGAAACCAGTTCAGTGACAGAGCCATGTTGCACTTCAGGAAAATGTTAAAGAGGCGCCAGAAACATAGCACTTTGGACAGTTACTTTTCGAGGCAGGGGTCCAGTGACTCTCAAGCTGGTCCTAGTGGCATTAAAAGAAAAAGAAGGGAAGTAACCCCAGATAAGGACTTGTTACCTGAAGTCCTTATGGAGGGGGATTTCCCTTCCAAACACTAACCCCTCCCCCTGTCCTCCTCCCTATCTTCCAGATGCCAGCAACTCTCTTCAATAAAGGTAAGTAAATGTTATTTATTATTCTGTTTTTTATTATTTATTATGTATTTATAATTGTGTTAATAATGTTGTTTTGTGTATGTAAAACTATAGTTATTCTCTATAAAATTGATTTTTTGTGAATATTTTTGGGTGTCTGGAACGGATTACAGTGGACCCCTGCCTAACGAGCAAAATTCATTCCACAAGCCTGCTCAAGTGCCATTACCGAACGAATTTACTTCCTTAAGAAATAACGTCACGTAGGTTAGTCTATTTCAGACCCCCAAAAATACACTTCCACAAGCACTTACAATAATATACTTACATAATTGTACGATTTCCGGGGTGCTCGTTAGGCGGGGGTCCACTGTAATTGTACAGTGGACCCCCGAGTTTCGTAAAAACTTCACTCCTGAAGTCTGCTCAAGTGCCATTACCGAACGAATTTACTCCCTTAAGGAAAAATTTCACGTAGGTTAGTCTATTTCAGACCCCCAAAAATACACTTCCACAAGAACTTACAAAATTATACTTACATAATTGCACGATTTCCGGGGTATTCGTTAACCGAGGGTCCACTGTATTTACATTATTTCTTATGGAAAATAATGGTTCAGAAATCGGCCAGTTCGATTTTAGGCCTAGCTCCTGGAACGGATTATGGTCTATTTCTGGGGGTCCACTGTACTGTCACCAATTATTGCAGCACTCTTCAACAAATCCATTGAATCCTCCACCTTCCCATCAATTCTCAAAATAGCGAGGGTCACCCCGATCCACAAAGGAGGAGATCAAGCAGACTTGAATAATTATAGACCAATATCTAATTTACCTCCATGCCGGGAGCAAGGGGCTAGTAACCCCTTCTCCTGTATATATTACTAAATGTAAAAGGAGAAACTTTCCTTTTTCCTTTTGGACCACCCCGCTTCGGTGGGAAACGGCCGACATGTTGAAAGAATGAAGATCTAATTTACCTCTGCTCTCTAAAATCTTTGAGAAATTAATTCATAGGCAGATCTATTCCTACCTCGTCTCGCACAACATACTCAACCCCTGTCAGTTTGGATTCAGGACAAACAAAAACACTAATGATGCTATTATACACATGCTAGAGCTTATATACACCGCTCTTGAGAAGAAAGAATTCCCACTGGGAATCTTCATTGATTTACATAAAACTTTTGATACTGCTCACAAAATTAGCTCACTATGGTATAAGAGGGCACTCACTCAACTACCTAAAATCATACCTTAGTAATAGAAGCCAATATGTATACACAAATGGAGCTAACTCTTCCACACAACAAATTAAAGTCGGTGTCCTGCAAGGAAGTGTCCTGGGACCACTCCTCTTCCTCATTTACATCAATGACCTACCGAATGCATCACAACTACTCTAACCCATATTATTTGCTGACGACACTACATATGTCTTCTCTCACCCAAACCCAGTCATACTGGCCAACACTGTAAATGCTGAATTACAGAAAATATCTACCTGGATGAAAACTAATAAGCTTACTCTCAATACTGACAAAACCTATTTCATTCAGTTTGGAAACAGAGCTTCAAATGTCCCACTTAATATAACGCTAAATGGATCACCCATCACAAGACTCACAGAGGAAAAATTCCTAGGAATCCACCTTGACAGTAGCCTCAAATTCCAAACACATACAACAAATTTCCAAAAAAATCTCAAAGACAGTAGGCATACTATCAAAGATACACTATTATGTGCCTCAGTCAGCTCTCCTTGCTCTGTATCATTCACTCATCTACCCTTATCTCACCTATGGAATTTGTGCATGGGGATCAACAACATTAAATCACCTTAGACCACTCATAACCCAGCAAAGGGCAGCAGTCAGAATGATAACAAATTCCCACTCTAGACAGCATACTCCGCCAATATTCGAAAGTCTAAAACTACTCACTGTAAAGAACATTCACACTTATTCTTGTGCCTACTACATACATAGAACTCTACACTCAAATATAAACCCTCCACTCAAAATTCTCCTCACCAACTTTAACAGGACCCATGACCATAACACAAGACAGATCACTTTTTGAAATACCCAGAGTCCATATTACCCTGTGTAAAAACTCTATGCACATAAAGGGCCCCAAAATCTGGAATTCATTACCAGAAAATATTAAAACAACCTTGCCTGAACATCAATTTAAGACTTCTCAAAAACCACCTACTCACCCTAAAGGAAATACACTCTTATTGTAAACTACTTTCAACAATGCTCAGTGTTATTTACCCATAATAAAAGTGCTATATTTACTATTGATATAACCATCTTGCATAACATGTTGACAAATGTAATATCCTCAGATTGTAATTTAAGTAAACTTATTATCTGCTAAAAACACATGCTAATGTTTAACTATAACAAAATCATTCTATTTCTCTAGTATTAATTAGTCAATAAGTCATTAGATTAAGTCTGCCCATAATGCCATGGCATAATAGTGGCTCTTCTTGCTCTTCAATTCTAAATTGTAATTACAAAATCTCGATGTAAACTTGCAATGAAATAAAATTTACTTTACTTAAGGGAAATTGAGAAACCACATAACTTATGGGATAATTGGGCTAGAATTATTACTGACAAACTGTTATGAAACCTGAAACAGGCACGATACTAGAGGGGGATCAATAAGTTGACTTCTTAGTATTCTCTGGATATATATTCGCTTAATAGTATTATTATTATAATCAAAAGAATATTCACTTAATAGATGTTGCATTTTGTAACATTCCTCTTCCTTTCTCCTTCTCCCTACCTTTCTCTCCCTCTCCCTATTTTCTCTTTTTCCTATCTCAGTTTCTCTTTCCCTCTCTCCATCTCCATTTCTGTCTCCATTCTTCCCTCTTCTCCTCCTTTTCTCTCTGGCTTCCCTGAAGTACAGTAAACAGTTAATGCTAAAATTGATTGTGACAAAAATTTGGACTTAAATATTCATCTGTTGTCTGGCATTGTAGAGAAACCAACACTCTCTCTGACTCCACCAGAAACAGAAACTTGATGCTTTGATGTACAAAAATTAATTAATGAAGGATGATTTGATTTATCCATAATCAGGCCCAACTACATATATCACATGTTGTTGGGTAAAATTTGTATTCCATCATCTGTTCTGCCCATGGTTGCCACACCTGTGACATTTATATAGATTGTACATTAAATGTTATAATAGTTTTTTTTTGTGTGAATATGATGATAATCTAATAGTTTATCATAAAATATGATTGTCTTTGCAACTAAAGTTTAGCAATAGATTAATGATATTGGAGAAACTTTAAATTTCAGCTCTGCTAATCTCTGGTTCTTTTATTTTGCAGCTCATCCTTTTACCAGAAGAATTGCAGATATCAGCATGCAGTGACATAAAAGCTGATGTAAGTGGCAGAAGAAGTGGAGATATATAGTTTCAGCAATGTGGGTGATGTGGAGGATATAATACATTGTCAGAATTACTACATACTGAGTGTCAATACCTAGTAGTATCTTGAAGCTCAGCTGTCACATGCACATCCTCAGCACCATGTGCATGTTCCTTCACTTCTCACCTTGAAATATTCTTGTGCAGCATTATCACTCATTGTAGTTGTAAATTAATTTTCATATAGTCAAAGCATATTAGTAACCTCACTTGTACTACCAGCTGTTACATCAGGATATAGTACACCAAAAGTGTACTACTGAACTCTCACGTGTACTACCAGCTGTTACATTTGGGCATAGTTTACTAGTAGTGTACTAGTAACCTCACATGTACTACCAGCTGTTACATCAGGACATAGTACACCAACAATGTACTAGTAACCTCTCACATGTACTACCAGCTGTTACATCAGGACATAGTATACCAACAATGTACTAGTAACCTCTCACATGTACTACTAGTTGGTAATCTGCACAGACTGGTCAGAATAGTTAGGAGTTTATATTCTCCCAAGCAAGCAAGTATAATATTATAAAATATCTAAACTAAGTCACGTATTTGTTAAATTAGTTCACTAATGTATCTCCTTAGAACAAATTTAAAATGTGAGAGTAACTGTGCAAGATAACCATATCATTGTTCAGTGTCAAAATAAAGGAAATAAAATCTTTGTATAGAACAATTAAATGTTCTTGAGAACATGGTGAAATATGAATTATATTAAATATATTATAGAAAGTGATTTATTGAAACTTAAAATCGATTTGTATGTCTACGAATAGTTTCATTAAGTTTTGCCACCTTGAGACTGGTCTTTGTTATTGTCAAGTTAAATATATAGGAGCTGAACTAGGCTTATTATCTACTTTCTCATACACTTGTTATTATTTCCATTGGTTGTACCACTTGTAAACTATTCTGTTGTTCTATTCCTGTCTCTTTGCAAATTACTTCTTTTTTTATATCCTTTCAGGACTTCTTCTACTTGTTGAAAGTGTGTGAAACTCTTCCTTATCAATTCTCTTCAATCTTTGTATTATGACTAATACTTGCAGCCTTTTATAACTCTGGCAGTCATTTGCAACTGCATTTCAGACTTTTACCCACTTGTTCAACTTTTTTTTCAGTACATATTACAATTGTTAAATGATTTTTCAGCATTTGTGTCCTGTTTGCCTGCCCGTTATTATAAGGTTGTTTAGAGTCATATAAGATTTATGCTGATATCATTTTTATGAACTTCCATTGACAATCTTTACCCAGTGATGACTCTCTTTGTCTGCTTCTAATATTTATACACAAGAAATACATTCATTGTATGGCTTGTTATCACTTTCACTTTCATCATCCATGAAAATGTTAATGTAATTTTTAATTTCTTTTTGCCATTTGTTTATATATATTAGAAACATTGTAGTAAACATTAACATAAAACAAATTTATGAGTCTCCTTGTAACACCGTTCATGTTTAATCCATCTTCTCTAATGTTTGTTTCTAGTAAGTTCACAGGAATGTTTATCAGCAAGACAGACCTGTAGTTTAGTGACTCCTCTATTTATCCTTTATTATAATTATCAACATAATATATGTCATTTTTCTTTTGTTAACCAGTTTACTCTTGAACTAGACTCAAAGATTTTTCCAAAGAGGATAATTTATTTTGGCTTCACATTGTTTTAAGACCCATGATTCTATCTTCTCTGGTACAGTAGACTTTTTCATGTTAACTTCTAGTAGCAGCTTCTTAACTTAGTATTAAATATTTAATTTTCTCCAAACTCTTAACAGAACAAAAAATTATACCAATAAAAGGTAGCCTGTTTGTATTTTTCTTCAAGTATTCCATTTCAGTTAATTGTTTGGGGTTTAACTTGAGCTTCCACATTGCCCTCTTATGTAAACCACTCATTACACTGACATATATTATTCTTTTTTATTTCATGCTTAAGTTTGTCATTTTACAAATTTAAAAAAAATTTGCGTTCATCTCTTACTTGTAATATTTTTCTCCTGATATATACTTCACACATATGTAGCATCGAATGAAACCTATAGGATAAGCAGTTTTTTATAAAAATATATATTATAAATAATCATGAGCAGTGAAAGAGAAATTAAACTTCATCAGTGTTTGGTGTGTCAAAAAGTATTTAAAAAGAAATCATGCCTAACAAGTCATACTAGACTAGTTCATTCAGTAGAGAAACCATATCAGTGTTCAGAATGTCTAAAGGCCTTTGCAAGGAAAGCAAATTTACAGATACACCAGAAACTTCATACAGGAGAGAGACCACATCAGTGTTCAGTGTGTCTAAAGGCTTTTGCACAAAAATCAAATCTAGATGATCACCAGAAACTTCATACTGGAGAGAGACCACATCAGTGTTCAGTGTGTCTAAATTCCTTTAAAAGAAAATCACATCTATTAGATCACCTGAGAGTTCATACAAAAGAAAGACCATATCAGTGTTCAGAGTGTTTAAAGACATTTTCACATAAATTAAGTTTAAATAAACATTTAAGTGTTCATTCAGGAGAGAAACCACATCAGTGTTCAGAGTGTCTCAAGACTTTTGCACAAAAATCAACTCTTATAGGTCACATGAGAGTTCATTTAGTAAAGCAACCATATCAGTGTCCACAATGTAA
>WNWK01017657.1:0-15000 GCA_009830355.1 Cherax destructor
TTCCAGTCTATCAAATGAGACCAAGAAAAGAGAATACATCAATAAATACCATACGAAAATAGACTGCAAAGTCGCTGTTTTAAACCAAAAACGGTCAGAGTTTTTTTTCCTCATTATGCACTGTGTGGTGCAGGAATTTTTATACTGCGCACACTGACCGCACAGACCCATTCTATCACATCTAGGCCTAACAGCCTGTTTCTGCTTGATTTGAGGGCGCTAGAATTTAGGCGTACTAGTACGTCAATAACCCCAGGGCGTAAGCCGTACTAGTACGTCAATAACCCTGAAAGGGTTAATGATCGTCAACCTGTAATTACTTTCCTTCTACAATAGACAAACATGTTTTGGTGGTTTACTTTTTTAATATTACAGATACAGTATCGTATGTATATGACATGTTCTAGGAGAGAACCTGCATGCGGCTTTCATTAACCCTTTGGGGGTCGACAGGCCTTCTCAGGAAAGTGTTCCTGGGGTCGAAATTTTTTGGAAAAAAAAAAAAATTTTTCTTATGAAATGATAGAGAATCTTTTTCCGATCATAACGCCACCAAAATTATGAAATTTGATCGAAAACTAACGGAATTATGCTTTCGCGAAGTTAGCGGCAGCCATGACACTTGCGCATCAGCGATTTTGCCCACTTTGAGCCCTATTTTCGACAAATTCGAATGTTTCAGTCTCCTAAAATTATAGCTATTATGCTAGAACTCCATTTCTTCTATCGATTGAGTACAAGAAACCGCCTATTTACTAATTTCATCTACCCAAAATAGTGGTCAGAAAATGGCAATTTTCCAATTTCACACAAATTTCAAACGATGCCAATTTCAAAATAGGGTCCAGAGTAAACAAGGGAGACATTCCTGGCACTAAAATAACATGTTCTTTGTTCATTAGTCACGTCTCCAGGCCCCTGTTCCATTACTTTTGCTTTTCATTTTGAATTTTTATTCTCACAAAAAATAGAAGATTTACTGTTATGTATACAACTGCATCATTGTAAAAATGGTATAAATAATATCAGAGCACTTGTGCATGAATATAAGACTCGCCAGTTGATGTGTATTGGAGGCATGGTGTGATTTGTTTACTCTTGAACATCGTCAAAAATCGAACATTTTCGCTATTTTGAGCTCAATTTCAAGGTACTTGTCATTGTCATACCAATCAAAATCATCTTTATTTCTGTAATATATCTTCCCTTCTATCAAATGAGACCAAGAAAACGAGAATACATCAATAAAAACCATACGAAAATCGACTGCAAAGTCGCTGTTTTAATTGAAAAAAACGGTCAGAGTTTTTTTTCTCTCATTATGCAGTGTGTACTGCAGGATTTTTTTTTATACTGCGCACACTGACCGCACAGACCCATTCTTTCATATGTATGCCTACCAGACGTTTTCTGCTGAAATTGAGGCCGCTAGAATTTGGGCGTACTAGTACGGCACCAACCCCTGCTCGTAAAACGTACTAGTACGGCACTGACCCCCAAAGGGTTAAGGATAGGGAAGTTCCTTTCTGGATTTTTCCTCAGTCCACACATTAAATAACTTTTCTGTTTTATTCAGCTGTATACTCTCTGACATCCTCCTGAGCAGATCACAATCTACATTACTTATTCCAAAAGCTATTAATTTTCGTTTGTTAATAATTGTATCAGTTGTCGATTCATAACAAAATCGTGGACAGCTTCCATCATACGTGCAGTACCTGTAAGCATGTCTAACACTCACTTTTTCCAACACTTACAGATACATACAGTGGTACCCCGGATTACGTACTGCTCCAAACTCGAACAATTATGTAAGTGTATTTTTGTAAGTGCTTCTGTAAGTGTATTTTTTGGGGGTCTAAAAGGACTAATCTAATTTACATTATTCCTTATGGGAACAAATTCGTTTGGTAATGGCACTTGAACAGCATTCTGGAACGAATTAATTACGTAAACCGGGGGTCCACTGCACTTCTTGGCACCTCCATCCTCACTAGTATTCCTATAGAATGTCATGGTATTCAGAAACAAGATAAGGGCAAGTAAATATCCAAAATCATTTTTAAATGCACCTGACCCTTCCAGAATGCAACTGTAGGTGGCGTGGGTGGTCAGTGTAAGGGCCTCATAGGCCCATCCAAGCTGGACCAAGGAGGGGAAGAATTCCACAGCATTAAATACTACAGTTTTGTGCACAACTTAATGCTATAAAAATCTATGATGTGTTGTACCAAAATTTGCATGTTACCTAATATGTTTAACCCTTTCACTGTCCAGACCCCTGAAATTAATGCTGCTCTCAGTGTTCAGTTTAAAAAAAAAAATTCCTCTGAAATGGTAGAGAATCTTTTTCTGGAGGTAACGACACCAAAAGTACAAAATTTGATGGAAAACTCATGAAATTACACAGGCACAAAGTTAACAGTCTGGGCATAATTTATGCATCAGCAATTTTGCCAACTGAGTCCTATTTAAAGTTAATTCCATTGCTCCATTTAACCAAATTCTTAGTTATTTCCCTTGTATACCTTCTGTTCTATCAAGTGAGCACAAGAAATTGCCCATCCAGTCATTACAACCACCCTATAAAGTGAACAGAAGTTGATAATTTGGCCAATTACACACACAAAGTAGAAATTCCTGGAACCAAAACATTTCCTTTGTTCATTGAACACATCCCCAGGCCTCTCTAATACATTTGCCTTCAATTTTGAATTCATAATCACACATAAATATAATCAGACTTGTTAAAAATCCATAAAACAGACCAGAGGGTGTAGGGGGCTTTACCCATCCTCAGGAATTTTGTCAAAAATAAAATATGTCTGCTATTTTGAGCCCAATTTCAAGCTACTGCCTGTCCTGAAACCAACCAAAATTGTCTCTATTTCAGCAGTATACCTTCCATTCTATCAAATGATGCCTAGAAATAGCCAATAAAACCATCCTAGAAAACACCTCAAAGGTGCTATTTTTAACCAAACACAAGGTCAAGAGTTTTGCTTTTCCCATCATGCACTGCATGGATCAGGATTTTTTTTTATACTGTGCACACTCACCACACAGACCCATTCTCTCATATCTAGGCCAAAATTTACTGTTAACAGCTTATGCGTGAACTAAGATCATGACGTAGAACTACATGAGGGACCCTGGGCTCAATTATGTAGTTTTACATGATTGCATAATAGCAAAGCTCTTCTGTATTTAATATTGTGTGTGTATACTACAGTGTAAAGTATTTGGCAGAGATTTTGTGTGCAAGGGGCTTGGACATGCAGCAGGCATGTGTGAGCATGTTAGATAGGAGTGAATGGAGATGAATGGCTTTTGGGATCTGACGAGCTGTTAGCCAGACTTTAGTTCTGGAGATGGGAAGTACAATGCCTGCACTTTAAAGGAGGGGTCTGAGATATTGGCTGTTTGTAGTGGAGTGACATCTAAACTGCCACATCTGGGCACCTCTGAAAAGACAGTGATTATGTGTGAATGATGGTGAAAGTGTTTCTTTCTTTTTTGGGTCACCCTGCCTCGGTGAGAGATGGCCGGCGTGTTGAAAAAAACAAAAAAAACTGCTACACAGTAACTAAGGTCACTGGTAAATACAGTGGACCCTCGGATATCGGCTGCTTTTTTGGCGGAAATTCTATCCCGGGTTTCGGCCATTAACTCAGAAATCGGCCATATTGGATGCATCCGCCCACCACTCCACCGCGTTCGTGAGTCAGTCTGGCTGTGTGTGTCTCTTGGTGAGAGAGCAAGACTCAGTGAATTCATCTAAACATTTCGTTATAATCCATTGTTTTTTGTGGTTGTTGAGTACAACTGCAAAATAAGCCACCATGGGCCCAAAGAAAGTTCCTAGTACCAGCCCTTTGGTAAAGAAAGTGAGGAACATGATACAATTCAAGAAAGAAACTGTAGCAAAGTATGAGTGTGGTGTGTGTGTGCTCGAGCTTGCCAGAATGTATGGGAAATCCAAATCAACAATCACTTCCATTCTGGCAAAGAAAGCAGAAATCAAGAAAGCTAATGTTGCGAAAGGGGTAAATATGCTAACGAAACAAGAATTACCAACAATCGAAGATTTGGAGAAGTTATTGTTGGTGTGGATCAACGATAAACAATTAGCGGGAGATAGTGCTGTGGAGTCGATCATTTGTGAAAAGGCAAGGCAGTTGCATGCGGATCTCATGAATAAAATGCCTGGAACAAGTGCTGCTGTTAGCAATGTTTCAAAGGTGCTTTGAAGTGACCTCGGACACTGACTTGACCCTAAGAGAGTTCTGGAGGAATCACTTCAATATCCTCCATTGCATAAGCCTTATAGGTAAGGCTTGGCATGGAGTGACTTCCAGGACTTTGAACTCTGCTTGGAGAAAATTGTGGCCAGAATGTGTCCTCGACAAGGATTTTGAAGCGTTTGAGGCTGACCCTGACGCTGTCGACCCTCTGCCTGTAGTGGAATCTATTGTGTTTTGGGGAAGACCATGGAGCTGGAGGTAAGTGGAGAGGATGTGGAAGAGTTGGAGGACCACAGGGAAGAGCTGCAAGACCTTCATCTGCAACAGCAACAGACCACAGCCGAGGAAATTGGTTCAAAGGAGGAGGAAGAGAGAGGGAAGGATATGCCTTCTTCAGCGATTAAGGACATTTGTGCAAAGTGGAGCAAGGTGCAGTTTTGTGGAAAAATACCACCTTGACCAAGCTGAAACAAGCCATATCAGCAACATGTTCAGTGGCAAAACCTTGTCCCACTTCAGGCAAATCTTAAAGATGCCAGAAACAGAGCTCTCTGGACAGTTTTTTTGTGCGACAGGGGTCCAGTGACTCTCAAGCTGGTTCTAGTGCCAGTAAAAGACAAAGAAGGGAAGTAACCCCAGAGAGGGCTTTGATACCTAAAGTCCTTATGGAGGGGGATTCCCCTTCCAAACAATAATCAGTCCTCCCTCTCTAATTCTCCCTGTCTTCCATACGCCAACAAGAGTCTTCAATAAAAGTACGTAATAGTGATTTAAATGTTCATTTATCCATTTCATTAGTCATTTTATTTAGTTCTCATTGTTTTGTGTATGTAAAACTATAGTTAATCTTTAAAAAAATATATTTTTTGTTAATATTTTTGGGTGTCTGGAATGAATTAATTGTACAGTATTTACATTAATTCTTATGGGAAATATTATTTTGGTTTTCGGCCTTTTCGGATTTAGGCCGACCTTCTGGAACGGATTACGGCCGATAACTGAGGGTCCACTGTACTCTATTTTATTTTGTATTTATATTTTGGTTTGTGATGAATCCTGTAGACATTTTTTTTGTATGTACCTTATAGAAGATGTGTTTGTTCTGGATAACTCTAAATCCCTAGGTAGTAGGTTGGTAGACAGCAACCACCCAGGGAGGTACTACCGTCCTGCCAAGTGAGTATAAAATGGAAGCCTGTAATTGTTTTACATGATAGTAGGATTGCTGGTGTCTTTTTTTTTCTGTCTCATAAACATGCGAGATTTCAGGTACATCTTGCTACTTCTACTTACACTTAGGTCACACTACATATACAGTGGACCCCCGAGTTTCGTAAAAACTTCACTCATGAAGTCTGCTCAAGCGCCATTACCGAACGAATTTACTTCCTTAAGGAAAAATGTCACGTAGGTTAGTCTATTTCAGACCCCCAAAAATACACTTCCACAAGCACTTACAATATTATACTTACATAATTGTACGATTTCCGGGGTTTACGAAACTCGGGGGTCCACTGTACATGTATAAGCAGATATATACACACCCCTCAGGGTTTACTTCTATCTTCTTACTAGTTCTTGTTCTTGTTCATTTCTGCTTATCTCCATGGGGTAGTGGAACAGAATTCTTTTTCTGTAAGCCATGCATGTTGTAAGAGGTGACTAAAATGCCGGGAGCAAGGGGATAGTAACTCCTTCTCCTGTATATATTATTAAATTCAAAAGGAGAAATTTTTGTTTTTCCTTTTGGGCCACCCCGCCTCGATGGGATACGGCCGGTTTATTGAAAGAACTCTAAATCCAAATGTTAGGAATGATAGCGCTCGACTAGAGCTGTTAAAATTATACTGTATATGAAGGTATGAAGGATTACACTGGATGTGATAATAAAAAATTTATTATATAACTTGAGACTATTTAACTGTATAAGTAGTTTAGTCCTTTACAAAAGGGCTCTCAGGACATCTCGAAAGTACTTCAAGGTCATGTTATGGAACAGCTCAAATTTGCATTGCAAAAATATACTGTAGACAAATTCTCATTTCAGAATCAGCAACTTCCACATTCCAGTTTTGTCACAACCAGTACTTATGGTATATATTCTCTACTAAATAAGTACAGTGGTACCTCGAGTTACGATATTTTTTCGTTCGAGAATGCTGTTCAAGTGCCATTACCAAACGAATTTATCCCCATAAGGAATAATGTAAATAAAATAGACTAGTCCTTTTACACCCCCAAAAATATACCTACAAAAGCATTTAAAAAAATTAACTTACATAAAAGGGCGATTTTGGGGACCATCGTAACTCGAGGTACCACTGTACATAAAATATATAAACAGTCAATAAGGAATGACCAACTTGTGTCACCACTTGGGTTCATAAAAGCTCTCTGTCTTATCACTGGTATTTACTTGCTTGTGTGCCAGGTAGAGGATACCCATGGTAGTGAGTGCTGACACAAGAAAGATAACATCAAACCATCGATGGTAGAAGTGAAACTGTAGATCACCCAACACCTGCAATGTAAACCAAAATTTTTATTCTAAAAAGACCGTACACTAAATTTTTTTAATTCTTAAGAACATGAGAACATAAGAGAGGAGGAACACTGTAACAGGCCTACTCACAGGTCCAGCTCACACCCACCCCCAAAATTCTTGCTTCAATGATGCTACTCAGGAGTTTGTTCCACTCATCAACAACTCTAGTACCAACCAGTGCTTTACTAAATCCTGTCTAAATCTAAATTTTTCCAACTTGATCCCCACTGCTGCTTTTCCTGACTTGATTAGATATTGTCTTCAGGTTATTTATATCCACTTCATTTATTCCTTTCTTCCATTTGTATACTTCAATCATATCCCCCTACCTCTACGAAAGATTTCTCATTCATTGTATAGCTTTAAAAATACAGTGGATCCTCGGTTTTCGTTGAAAATTCTTTCCAGAATGCTGTTCGAGTGCTGTTACTGAACGAATTTGTTCCCATAAGGACAAATGTAAATTAGATTAGTCGTTTCAGACCCCCAAAAATACACTTACAAAAGCTCTTACAAAAATACACTTACATAACTGTTCGAGTTTGGAGGTGAACGAAAACCGAGGGTCCACTGTAGGTTATATAAATTTATGAGTGAGACTGAGACAGGGGCACTCAGGGAAGCTGTTTCCTGGGGTTTGTGCATTCTAGGGGAACCCCGGAGTAGATTAGAATATAAAAGTACATATAGGAGAACTGCAGTTGGCCTAAATACCCATGCTAGGTAGGTCAAATACTTATCCAGCCACAAGTACTCATGTATATAAGAACAAATGAGAGGAGCATTGCACAGGCCTATTGGTCTATGCTAGACAGTTTCAACTCACACCCACTCATGTACTTGTCCACCCTATTTTTAAAGCCACCCAAGGTTCTCGTTTCAGTGATGCTACTCGGGAATTTGTTTCACACCAAACCAGTGCTTTCCTATATCTTATCTAAACTTAAATTTTTCAAACTTGAACCCACTGCTTCAAGTTCTGTCTTGGTTAGATATTTTCAGCATGTTCTTTATATCCTTTTTATTTATTCCTGTTTTCCATTTGCAAACTTCAGTCACATCCCTCCTCTAATTCTACATCTTTCCAGAGAGTGCAAATTCAGTGCCTTCAGTCTCTCCTCGTAGGAAAGATTTCTGATACATCGGATCAACTTTGTCATCCTTTGAAGTATATTTTCCAGTGCATTTATGTCAATTCTTTAATATGGAGACTAGAATTATGCAGCATAATCTAAATGAGACCTTACCTCAATAACTTCTCGGAAACTGACACTTTAAGAGAATGACGTATAACGAAAACCTCAACTCACTGTCCATTGTCAAAACTCTTTAAAACTTCTAGTTTTGTTTCTAATGTCACACTTTTTCTTTTGTTTTTTGTGGCCACAGACATCAGGAGTGCACAGAGCATCTTTAGCATTCATTACAACAGGGTTAAATCAAGGAATAAATGTTTATAAAGTGAAAATTGTAAGGAGCACCTCCTACCACCATGCAGTTCAAAAACAAACAATAACAAATATGGTGGGCTCACTGAGCGCTTTTGTACTGCATTGTTTATTGTTGTGCATTTGTATGATTATCGTATACTTTACGGATTTTTATTTTACAATAATTTGTATTCATTAGATTTTTTTCTCATTGTTATAATGAAATGAAGTTGAACAAAAGGATGTTATTTGAGGACCTGCTCTACATAAAGTGCAACCTGAGGACTCCTATTATTTATACTTTTTGATACGAAGCAAAAAATTCTATCAGCTTTATTGCTGTCTTGGCTTTTGATTACTGCTAACCAGGACTCCTAGGTCTTTTTTGTATTCAGTTTGACTGAAATATATACCTTGTCTAGTTTATAGGTGCCATAGTTAATATATTTTCCCAAGAGTAGAACCTTACTGCCTCCCAGCATACATCAGGGGGATTACCAACAAACCCCTGGCTGTCTTCAAGCAGGCACTGGACAGGCACCTAAAGTCGGTGCCTGACCAGCCAGGCTGTGGTTCGTACGTTGGACTGCGTGCAGCCAGCAGTAACAGCCTGGTTGATCAGGCTCTGATCCAACATGAGGCCTGGTCACAGATTGGGCCACAGGGGCATTGACCCCTGGAACTCTCTCCAGGTATACTCCAGGTATTACATTTGTCTACATTAAACTGCGTCTACTATTTCTCAGACCATAAAATCAACCTATCAAGAACATTCTGTACATCTTGTGTCCTCGTCAGAATTTATCTAATGGCCTATTTTAGTGTCATTTGCAAAGTTGCTTATATTGGTATTTATTCTGTCATCTAAGTTGTTAATTACATATTGTGAATAATAAGGAGCCCCAGAGGTCAGGAAGCTGGCCTCTGGTGCCTCCAGGATCTGATAACACTTCTCTCTTCAGGATCTTGTCTGTGCGAAGAGAAGTCTTTTTGGGGGCCCCAGAAGCCAACTTCCTGGGTGGTACAGTGCCAGCCAGGTGTGAGTGAGGCAGCTGCTTTCTTGAGGTTGTAAATTGCCATCCTTGTCACCTACAGGTCTGCAGCTACGCGTATCACAGATATGCCTTGCTCTAACAGGGTGAGAGCACAGGTCTTCTCTGCAATTGAAAGTTTAGTTTGACCCATTCTGACCACTTGGAGCGGAGATATAGCGTGGCAAAGTTCGTGAAAAGGGGGCACTGAGGAAGAACGAAGCAGGCCTCCTTCCTCACCGAGCTCTGGCAGAGCACTGAAGCGTGGCATGGTGGGGAACAATGGAGCAAGTCATCACAAGCTCCACCTACTTTTCCTATGGCAGAAACGCACGTGAAATGTATGCACCAAAATCTTGTGTATAGATTTTTTTTTGCATTGGAAATGTATAGATTTTTTGCGGGCATTGTACAGTACAGTACACTTAGTACAGCAGTTACTCCCATTCATACTTAACTCACTTTATTTTACTGATACCTTCTTTGCTAGAGATGAGTTAGATCAGGGAGTACTTCATCTTATAAAACTCCATGGCTTATATACAGTAAGCTAGAGAAACCAGTTGTCTGTACAAAACTTATTTTCAATAAGGTCTTTTCCTTTATTCACACTTATGTCTTCACAAACAATGATCTTAACCCTTTGAGGGTCGAGAGGCCCTCTCCCAAACTCGTTCTCAGGGTTGAAAAATATTCGAAAAAAAAAAAATTACTATTTTTTTCTTATGAAATGATAGTTTTTTTTTCTGAGTATTATAGGCTAAAATTTTCTTTTGCGATCAATACTTACTGAGATATGGAGGCATGAAGTTGACAGAAATTGAACTGCTTACGGCAACATCGCGGACTGCTGGTCACCTGGTAATAATTCATTTCGTTTTTTTTTTTTCAAGAAACTTTTATGGCCTGTGAGACCAATATAAGGGCTATTTGGTATATATTCGCTTGTTGTATACAGTGGAACCCCAGTTAACAAAAAAAATTCATTGCAGAAGCCTGCTCAAGTGCCATTATGGAACGAATTTACTTCCTTAAGAAAAAATGTCATTTAGGTTAGTCTATTTCAGACCCCCAAAAATACACTTCCACAAGCACTTACAATATTATACTTACATAATTGCACGATTTCCGGGGTGTTCGTTAACCGGGGTTCCACTGTACTACACAATAACTGCACAAACACTGTTGTCGTTATATTTTTACAAAAAAATGTTTACACAAACGAACAATATAAAATGTTGTTTATTAGTACTATTTTTCTATCATATATACGTATACACATATAGAGTCACTGGACATGTTTCTAGAAGTTCTGCAGCTTGTGGAACTCTGAAACACGGTGTCATGCACAGTGGTGTTTTACACTCCTCACACACAAAACTAGTGTCTCTGCATTTTTGTGGGCGTTTTCTTGTATGTGCACGGACAAAACACCTCTTTTGAGACTTTTTCTTCAAAGCAGTAGCAGGCAGTTGTATTGGGAAGTGATCACCAGGTCTCAGATGAGAGGGTGGTTGTTGATCAGTTCGCAGGCGTTGTTCTATTGCAGGCGTTGTTAATTGGTACTTGAATAATATTTGTCTGATGACAGACAAACAAAATTGACCATATGGTGGTTTGTTAATTGTCTTCGACTTATACACATTTTAAGCATTCAGCATGGAAATGTCCACAAGATGAAAAAAAAGAGTTTTATGTACCACTTATAACTCTTGCGAACACAATCAGCAAACCCAATTTGCATGTCACATTTGTCCACTGAGCGCATATTCAGGGTATGTATAGTCCATCACAGCTGCAGGTTTTAGAATGGGTTCATTGGTCTCTATTCTGCCTGCCAGTGTCTGTCATTTCGTTTCGGTGAACTGATGACAGCAGTGTGACATCTCGTTTGTCATGTCATCAAAATGCCATGATGTCATTGGCAGCAAATGCCTGCACCTCACCACTACGAGTGCCTGCATCGAACCTAGGCATATGTTTATGATTTGCACGCACTGTACCACACACATCTGTCATGTTCACTCGCAAAAAAATGACTGAGTAAGGGGCTTGTGTACCAGTTATCAGTATATATGCCCCTTACCAAGATATGGTTCCATCATTGTTCTAACCACATCACCAGAGATACCCAATAACTTCCTGGTATCTTGCAATGTATTACTTCCAGTGTACACAATACTAATATCCAATACAAGACCACTGTAGCAATCACTAAGTACAAACAACTTTATACCAAAGCGTTTTCTCTTGCTTGGTATATACTGCTTGAACGACAGTCTACCTTTGAACAAAATCAAAGACTCATCAATAACAAGCTTCCTGAAGGGATAAAAATACATACTGAATTCCTGTTTCAGATACATAAACACATTGCACTGGTCTGTTGACCAGTATGATTTGACACTGTGCTTATACACATGTGGCATAAGCATTATTGTGGCAAACAAAAGATACATCTGAGCCACAGTTGTCTCCTTCCACTGGTGTAGGCATGACCTTGGTGAAAGAATTGTTTGCCATGGTGTACTTGTAGTATGTGTTGCTTTCCCTGACAATAATTTCCATCAGGGGTTCGTCAAAGAATAACTCGAAACATTACAGTTCAGTGGCACTGTTCCCAAGTGAACATGGTGGCCGTAGTCCACTTTGACTTTCATCAAAGTGAAGGGGATTGGGAACAAAATTGGCAGCTTCCTGCCAATCCCAGGTGCAGTCTGCTGGTGGGTACTGGATATTGACAGGTGGTTGTGGAGGTTGGTGTGGTGGGTGGGTGGGTGAGGGTGAGCTGACTCAGCGGCGTGGGTACCAGCATGGGCCGCTGCTGGTGCCTCATGGTTGGCACCACCATCTGATGACGCATGCACATTTTTCATCCCCACTGTAACAATATCACCTTCATTTTCACTATCAGTTCCTGTTGTACAGCCATGGAATGTACTCTGAGATGTACTCCTTATCCTTGGAATAGCATATGGCACACTACCAAAGTGCATGTAGAGTCGTATATACTGACGCTTCACTGGAGAATATTCTACTTCACTCTCGCTACTGGAACTGTTTTCAAGACCTTGGAGATCATATTCACTATCACTATCATCACCATTGCACACATCTGTGTCCTGAACACTGGAAAATATGAGTTTCCTCCTTCGTTGTGGTACAACTGAACGTGAACAAGACGCCACAGCACCAGAGGTGGAAGGTTGAGAGTCATGTGGGTTTTCATCACTATTACCACTTATTTCTTTATTATTTTCGGTCACAAACTCATCAAAACCCTGGAATTCATCTTCACTGACACTTCCATCTGTGTTTGAACTGTCACTTGAGGACAAAAAGAGTCCCAATTCGCTGAGGAGTGAGGTGTTTCTTACCGCGAGGCATGAACAAGGGGTACTGAAATTGCATTCCCACAATGCACCAATGGCTCCACGATTTTTTTCCTACTGCGTACACTGACCACGTAGAACCATTCTCTCACATGTAGGCCTACCAGCTTTCTCCCACTCGATTTGAAGGCGCTAGAATTTACGCATACAAGTACGTGACCGACCCTCAAAGGGTTAAAGGTGTGCACAAGTTGCAGTCATTTTACTGGAAAATCTTCTATAATACAACTTTCTGTTAACAACCATTCACTGTATCTATATCTTTTATGCATGTTTAAATATTTAAAAAAAAAATTAAGTTATGTATTGATATTGCTGACAAAGCCCCATTTAACTAATACAGAAATTACTGTCATGCAGAATTACAGGGCTTTTAGTGGAAAAGTTTAATTTAAAAAATTATATTTCACAAAATACTGCCTCACCTGTGTGATGATTGTCCGATATTCAAGTGGCATGTTCATTCTCATAAGCATGACCATGGATACAAAATACATCCCCTGGAAATTAGTAAAAAACTCAAGTCAAAGTAGTATAGGAAAATATACATTTTTTGCACATTAAATTGCTTTATATTTACACCCTTATTTGGTAACATTAATGGGTGTGCAGCTATATAAGCTTAAAGTAAATTTTAACATTAATTTTATCTCTGGTGTTTTTTTCCCTAATAATATGTTTTAAAACACCAAGTCTGGGGCACCCTGTACCGTGATTCAGACTTGTGAGACACCCTGTACCATATTACAGACTTGAAACACACAGTACCATGGGTCTAGATTTGTAAGACACACTGTACCATAGGTCTAGACTTGTGAGAGACACTGTGCCATGGGTCTAGACTTGTGAGACACACTGTACCATGGGTCTTGACTTATTGGACACACTATATAAAAAAGTATAGTAGTACTGTAAATATAATCATTATATGCATCAACTACCATGTTGATGCAGTACAGTAGTCTAAAAATTATATATTGTGCTGTATATCTTACACACATCAATGTGTTGACATGAGTTTATTATTTCACATTTTGATTTTTGTTTATCAAAGGAACTGAATATCCTATATAATACAATAGTCATATATGTTGCACACCATCCCATGCATTTTATTAATACAGCTGAACCCCCAAATTTGCAAGCTTCCAAATTTGCCTGCTTTGATTATACATTTTTTACAAAACGACTTTCCTCGAAAAACTATGGTTATGCTTGAGCATTTTCTCAGTGCCAATCTTTGGGGGGTTTTAAGCACAACCCCTAAGTTGAAAACTACTTGGAAGATTTTGTTCAAAATGTGCCCCCCAAAAATTTCTGGGTTTTCTTTATGAATATCACAATTAGTCAGATTAGAGCAATATGCAGAGATATTGTTTCTAAAACAAAATACAGTGGATGCTCGGTTTTCGTTCAAGATTCATTCCAGAATGCTGTTTGAGTGCCATTACCGAACGAATTTGTTCCCATAAGGGCAAATATAAATTAGATTAGTCGTTTCAGAACCCCAAAAATACACTTACAAAAGCTCTTACAAAAATACATTTACATAATTGTTCGAGTCTGGAGGTGTAAGCCTGAATCTCAAACAAAATTTAATAAAGGAAGGAATTCAGTGGAACTCATTATTATGATAACTTAGCTAACTTTGTTTCTATAGCATTAACAAATAAAATAATCCATTCTCTTGTACTTTTTGTAACTCATCTAATGACCATATAAACTGTTATTGCAATACAATTGTTTTAATTTGTTTGATCTGATAAAATAAATTGCATTACATTCAACTTAAGTTCAAAATAAATTGTCTACTATAATTTTTACCATTTAGTCTATTGTTAATTAATTTTAAGAATGCCCACAATGCTCTGCATATTAGGGGCTTTTGGCACGTACACCCCATTTATATCCATAACTAGGTACACCTCTGTATCATGTCACAATAAAAATTATTATTATTATTATTATTATAACCCAAAAGGGTAATAGAGTGCTGCTAGTGGTGCTCACATATTCTGAATTTGCAAGGACCTTTAGGAACCTAGCCCTAGCCTTCATGAATTTGGGATTTTGACTATGAAGTATAGTTGCAATATAAACATTGCATTTTTTTATATAGTACAGTGGACCCCTGAGTTTCGGTCACCTCAAAACTCGAACAGTTATGTAAGTGTATTATTGTAATTGCTTTTGTAAGTGTATTTTTGGGGGTCTGAAATGGACTAACCTACTTGACATTATTCCTTAAGGGAGCAAATTCGTTCAGTATTGGCACTTGAGCAGCCTTCTGGAACGAATTATGACCGAAACTCGGGGGTCCACTGTACTATGTAACGTGTTTCTTGTATAATCTTGAAG